>RPOG01001830.1:0-123382 GCA_008086565.1 Thalassoma bifasciatum
GAAAAAAAGTCAAAATCAACCACGATGCACCGCTAATCGATCCCGTTTCCTACCGCAGGTCACGTCACAGCTCAGGAAATGCATGGACATCACAGACGAGGACACGTTACTGCATGAGAAAGAAAAAAACCCTGAAGTCAAACAAAGTTTCCACAGATCCAAACGCCTCCTCTTTCTCCTCCTCTTTCTCCTCCTCTTTCAGAGCCAGGTGATTGTGCGCCTTTTTCTGCTCTTCAGGTTCCACGAAGCCCCGATTAAGAAAAGTCTGTG
Organism: Thalassoma bifasciatum; assembly: GCA_008086565.1. Classification (NCBI taxonomy): domain Eukaryota; kingdom Metazoa; phylum Chordata; class Actinopteri; order Labriformes; family Labridae; genus Thalassoma; species Thalassoma bifasciatum. The sequence continues at coordinate 271 of RPOG01001830.1, forward strand.
TCACATTTATGAGAATAAAACAATAAAACCGAGCTGCAGAGTCGTCTCTGTTTCATTTTGGTGATTGCATCTTAAAGTTAATCAATAAATTACCTGATTCTGCTTGATTTCAGCCCCAAAGTTACTGCTCCACATGTTTTTTTAACTAAAAGACAAATAATCCCACAGAAACATTTCCCCTTTCCTCCGTTTTTGTAACCAAACGAGCGCAACTTTGGCTCAAGAGAGCTGCACCGCAAACTTAGACACACGCGTTTGAAATTTAGAGGATTCTGCAAACGTTAAGATCAGACTCACAAAAGCGGTGAAGTCGTCACCGAAAACATTAAAAAGCAAAGTTTTAACAGTCGTTTGTGATCAGACCGAGAGTTTTGGCTGCAGCTCTCTGAGGTCGAAGCCTCTTCTGTCTTTGTTGGTTTGAGATTTTAGATAAAGTTCTAGATTTTCATCACGTCGAGCTGTGAAACTGTGAAACTGTGTCGTTATAATCTGGTAAACGGAGCAAAAACTTATCACAGCGTTTGTTTTGCTTTCCTCTCCACTCTCTCCTGCAAAACCAAGAATGAAGAATTGGAAATCTAGACCATTTTCCAGAATAGTGACTGGATATTTTCAAACAAGCGTCTTTAACGTGAAATTGCCACTTTTTAAGAGAAGACCATCAGTAGAATTGAGCATATACTGTATCTGAAAATCCAGAGCTGTATCTGGAAATAAACACCAGAATTAAGACGTCAAGACTCCATATCTTGAAGTGACGTCTCCTAACATTACAATAAAACTGCTTTTCTGGAAACGAAGATCAAAACCAAGACTTACTGACTAGAAAATTAAACTAACTTTAAATCTAAATCCTAATTTTCTATCTGGACATCAAGATTAAGAAAACAACCATGGAAATACTGAAATCAAGAATGTTAATCTAGAAAACATGTTTGTAAAGTGGAAATAAGCACCATGCAACTAGCATTTAGCACTCATAATACAGCGAAAAAATCTCAAATCAAGACTCTAGATCCAGAAATCTAGAGCTCAATTGTAGAATGAATAACCTTGGCTTCTGGAAATACTGACTTTAACCAAAGACTGAGGATATAAAAATTCAGTATCATGTATTTGGAAATCTAGACTTCTTTCTAGAATAAGGCCTGGATGTTTTAAAAATGGTCTTTTATTGGAAACTTTCTAAAAAGATCTGTTCAGTAGAATGTGACACATGCTGTATCTGAAAATCCAGATTTATTTCTAGAAAAAAAAATACCAGAATATAGATGTCAAGGCCGCATATCTTGAAGTAATGTCTTCTAACCTGAAAATAAAACTGTTTGTCTAAAACGCAGGATACAGAAACAAAAAATCTTGAATCCCAGACTCTGGATCTCGAAATCTAGACCTTGAATCAGGAACTGGTAACTAAGTTTACAAAAAAAGTAACTTTAACCCAAGACCAAGGATGAGGAAATCAGGATACCAGTAAACTAGGTTTGGAAATCTAGATTTTTCTGATTAATGATCCAGAGTTATGAGGAAAGACAGACCAATGATGTGAAAATCAAAACTCCAAATCTAGAGATAATGAGTCCTTGTACAGACAAAGGGGTTGAGGTTCTGGAAATCAAAAATATCTTAAAATCTGGCATATTTTGAATTTCTGGATTTTACTAAGATTGATCTAGAAAACAGGTCTGTGTGGATAGAAATGTTTCATCATCTAGTGGAGAAGATATAACCCATTTGTGGAAATGATGAATAATTATCTTGAAAAAAAACTGTATGTGAAAGTTAAAACTCCAGAACTAGAAATCTAGACCTCGAATCAGGACTTAAGAACTTAAGCTTATGGAAATAACAATTTAACTCAAGACCAAGGATGAGGAAATCAGGAATCTCTACACTGGATTATGAAATCTAGATTTTCTGTTCAGTGATCCAGACTTTATCTGGAAAGATGTGTTATCTAGATTGATGATGTAAAAATCGAGACTTTACATCTAGATTTCACGAGTCCTTGCGTATATTATTAATTTCCAGAACCTTAAACTCTATTTCCAAAAAAATCTGGGCTGATCTTGAAAGGAATATTTGGAATTTCTGGTTTTCAATATGTTAGATCTAGAAAACAGGTCTGTGTGAATAAAAATGTTTCAACATCTGATGGAATCTAATCTGGAATGGTGGCCTCAGTTTCATTTTATCTAGATTGAGGATGTGAAAATTAAGACTTTAAATCTAGATTTCATGAGTCCTTTGGTAGATAATTTAAATTTCCAGAAAGTAGAATAGAAAGTCTATTTCTGTACATCTGGACTGATCTTGAAAGGAATATTTGGAATTCATGGCTCTAGAAAACAGGTCTGTGTGGATAGAAATGTTTCATCATCTAGTGGAGGAGATATGTCCCATTTGTGGAAATGATGAATAATTATCTTGAAAAAAACTCTGTATGTGAAAGTTAAAACTCCAGAACTAGAAATCTAGACCTTGATTCAGGAATAAATACCTAAGCTTATGAAAATAACGACTTTTACTCAAGACCAAGGATGAGGAAATCAGGAATCTCTACACTGGATTATGAAATCTAGATTTTATGTTCAGTGATCCAGACTTTATCTGGAAAGACGGCCACAGTTTCATATTATCTAGATTGATGATGTGAAAATTAAGACTTTAAATCTAGATTTCATGAGTCCTTTGGTAGATAATTTAAATTTCCAGAAAGTAGAATAGAAAGTCTATTTCTGTACATCTGGGCTGATCTTGAAAGGAATATTTGGAATTCATGGCTCTAGAAAACAGGTCTGTGTGGATAGAAATGTTTCACTATCTGATGGAGGAAGTATTTCCCTTTCATAAAAATAACGATTAATAATCTAGAAAAGGAAACTCTTAGTCTGGAATCACTGACTAAAGTTATTTAAATAAAAACTCACAGATCTAGACTTCACATCCAGAAATAAAGATACAATAAGAGCGGAGAGAAGAGTAAAACAAACGCTGTGATTATAACAACACAGTTTTGGTGTTTCACAGCCCTTTCCAAAGCATTCTGGGAAACGTAGGCAGAACCACACGAGTGCATAAAAACGTAAACGTTTCCTTCATGACGAAATGAGCGATGGTTGGAGAGCTGCGAGTGAGTGAGGCGACGACACACAGAGATTTTGGCCCCGTAAAGAAACTCCTCCTTCCTCGCCGTTTAAAAAAAACCACCACCACCGTCACCCGCCCGGCCTCCCCCCTCCTCCTCCTCCCTCCCCCGCACAGATCCACAGACAGTCAGACAGAGAAATCCCCCATAAGTCAAACACGTCGACTAAAACACTGGAGATGCACAGAGAAAGGTTCTTATATACACTCACCCCTCCCTCCCTCACTCCTCCCTCCTCCCCCCTCTCTTCCTCCTCTCCTGCAAGTGTAGTTCCCATAGCAACTGGCTGCTGTTTCCATCAGCCAATGGGAGCTCAGTCTCTGTGGTAGCTGGCTGTACAAGAGCCAATGAGAAGGAGTCTGTGGTTTCTTGTACTTCCTGTTTGTCTGCGGACCAGGAGACCCCAGATCCTCAGGGGTGGGGGGGGGTCCGAGTCCTCAAGTAAATATCCGTGTTGGCACTTTACGCACTTCAGTAACAGAGGGAGAGGGGAGGAGGAGGAAGGGGGGAGGAGCCTCTGCGAAAGAGGCCACGCCCCCCCTCACCTGATGATTCCTCCGAAAAGAGAGCGAGGGAGCCAACGTGGAGCTCCGAGAGTCTCAGGTGGTCAAGAGAGAGGGGGGAGGAGGGGGAGGGAGGGAGGGGAGACTCTCTCTCTCTCTCTCTCTCTCTCTCTCTCTGTCCCTGCAGTGTAAGTACGTCTCCGCAGAAGTGTACGACTCAGGAGGACTTGCTTCGTCCTCTCGTGAACTGGCGAGGTCCCATGGCGAATAAAAACTCTATGATTGGTCATCTTACGTCTCCGTGTGTGTGTGTGTGTGTGTAAATCTGTGTGTGTGTGTGTGTGTGTGTAAGAGGCTGGTGGTCACACTGCGAGGCGTCGCTCGTGGGCGGGGCTTAGGAGGGTGTGAAACGTCCTGCAGCTGTTTCAGGAGGGAGGAGGAGGGAGGAGGAGGTGGGGGTTGCAGTGTGTGTAAGAATGTGTGTAAATGTGTGTAAGTGTGTGTATCTATCTTCATACGTGTGTGTGTGTATTCACAGGCCGTTGCTGTTGCGGTGTGTGAGCGGCGGTTTGGACAGCTCCACCACGGGGGCGCGGCCCTTCCCGATGACTTTGGGGGCGCGGCGCAGCAGCTTCTGAGCTTCTGTGAACGCTTCGGTCAGCTCCTTCTTCCACTGCACGAACTCTGGGTCGCTCTGCACACACACACACACACACACACACACACACACACACACACACACACAAACAAAGAGATGAGTTATGTGTGTTCATCGTTTACGTGCAGACTCGTTCCCAAAGCGGCGCTCGTACCTCACACTGCAGCACAAACTGTTTCCCTCCTTTGATGCGCAGCAGGATGCACTTTTTGTCTTTAATCTGCGTTTCCTCCACCGTCACGATCTGCTCCATCGTCAGCAGGTTTTGCTGCAAAGAAGAAGAAGAAGAAGAAGAAGAAGAAATGAGCGAAGGATGATCAGCGCGGAGGAGGATGAGAGGAAAAAGTACAAACACTGAGAGGATCTGAACGGAAACTAGTCCAAACTTTCTTACGCACAACGACGTAAACAAACACAGGGACGAGCAGAGACATGAACCTGAGGAGGATTTAACAAACTAAACTCAGAGGGAAGAATATTCCTGAATGTTTGTTAATAATTCTGAAGAAAAGATCATTTAAACAACTCTGAACTCTCTTTTTGAAAATAAAGACCCTGAATAAGGCTGAAAGATTGGACAAATAATCTAATTGTGAATATTTTTCCCTATATTGCAATTGTGATTTTTTTTTTTATTATTTGGATTGTTATCTTAACATCTTAAGCTGTTCAACAAACACAAGCAATGTTCATTTCTATGCACTCAGTATCATTTTTCATCATTTTTCTTTTCTCCTTCTAACTGGTTTTTCTTCATTTCAATGTTGTTTCCTTATTTCGAATTCAGTTGAACTCTTCTTGGATTCTCACGTTTGTCTAATTTCAGGATATTACGGTTTGAGTTGTGACCATTGACTGTATATTGAATGGACAGCGTGCTTCTGCCTGTCACCGTTCTACGATTTTGAAGCCAAAAAACCCGTTTCTCTAGCCGCCATTGTGCAGCCAGAGTCTGTGCAGTAGAGAATTTCCGGTGGAGCCAAGTAAAAAAGAGAAATAAAAATATTTATTTCTCCTTCTTCAGAAGGTTTAGTCTCCTTTTGGCTCTTTCCTGAAGTTTCTTATATCCCCGATAAAAACTACTCACAAACGGCAGCTGTCAACTATCGTAAAACAAAACTTTTAACTCGGTTTTTAACGTCCAATAACTAATGAGAAACTAACTTCTCAGAAAAAAAACACCTGAACACCATGCAGCCAGATGACATCATCATACCACCTTAGAGTAAGGATGAGAGAAACGTTTTTACGAGGTATCGTAATTTTTTTAAGTTTTCCCGGCTCATATCTGGTTTACATGGGGAGGCGGGGCTTATGACATATACTGCAGCCAGACACCAGAGGGCGGGGCTTATGACCTATACTGCAGCCAGACACCAGGGGGCGGGGCTTATGACCTATACTGCAGCCAGACACCAGGGGGCGGAGCATCTGCTGGAGGCTTCAGATTGAGCCGAACGTCGTTACGTCCACTCGTTATACAGTCTATGGTTGTGACGTGAACATCTGTCTCTGATCTACCGTCAGCTGAGGGAGGAAGAAGCAGCAGATCTACACTTCTACAGGGGAAACAGCAGAGACCTGGTCTTTACACTCACCCCGTCTCTTTTTGTTAACTGTTTGAGCCACGACTCCTTCACGCAGGAGCAGAGTCAGAGTCAGGACAGACAAACACACAGATGACCAACACACAGATGACAGACATGAAGACGACTGCCAGGGGTAAAAGAGCGATAACTTGGCTTTTTTTTTTTTTTTTTTTCATTTTGAGACAAAAAAACATTACGTAAAAGGTCAAAATTTGAGATGGAATATCAGATTTTCAGGACAGGGTACCTGCAGGTTTTGGCAAGTCAAATTTAAGACTTTTTAAAACTTTTTAATGCCACTTTGAATTAATTTTCAGACCAAAAACACATAAATATGATCGATGGTTTGAGGATCCTGCTGCGTTACAACCAAATCATAGCCTGTGCCACTTAATGAGACTTATTCATGTTTATTTTTTGTCTGTTTATTGAACATAAAGTTGCTCATTGGTTAAAATCTGTATGTAGCTAGGATGCAGATAATTTATATCAGCAGCTTGTGAGACAGTTTTCACTCTAAATCTTCTCAAAAAGTCCCACAAAAATTAACAAATAAATAAATAAAATCAGTAAAACATTAACAAATCCTTCCCTGACAAGTTTAAGAACTCTGAGTAATTTATTTAAGACCAGAATATAACATTTTAATAACTTTAAGACTTTTTAAGGATGTGTAGGAGCCCTGCAGGATAAAAGGTTGAAATCATGAGGAAAAAAGTTACAAAATTTGGGATAAGATCAATATTTGAGATAGAATACACCATTTTAAGATTTAAAATTATCATAAGTCCTCTGGGTGACTGGAATTTAGGATCTTTGTGTTTTTATCTTTTGGAAGACCACGTTTTGTTTTGTTCTATTACTCTTAACCTTTTTTAATGGTAAATTTGGCAGATATATTCTTTTTCTTTTTTTCCTATTTCCATATTACTGGCACTATTATTATTATTAATATTACTATTATCATAACTACTATTATTCTTATTATTATCATTACTGTTATTAATATAAATCTATTGTTATTTCTATTATTCTTGCTATCATTGTCATTATAATTATTAATTATCATTATTATTACTACTATTACTGCTTTTGTTTTGTTTTATTTGGTACTTTGACTATTATTTATTTATGTATTTAACACTATGTGTATCGATTTTATATAATGCCTATTTTTACAAGATGTATCTGTATCTTTACCAAAAAAATTAATTAAAAAAGAGTTTGAAAAAAAAAAATTATCAGAATTTGAGATCAAATATCAGAATTTTGAGATAAAAAGTTGGAACCATAAGGAAAAAAGTCAAAAATTCAAGTGAAATTGTTAAAAACTTGCAATAAAGTTTCTAAATTCTGGAATAAAAAGTCAGACCTTCTAGATTAAAAGTTGAAATCATGAGAAAAAAAGTTACAAAATTTGGGATAAGATCAATATTTGAGATAGAATATACCATTTTAAGATTTAAAATGATCAGAATTTGAGATAAAAGGTGAAATTTTGAGATAAAATACCAGAATTTTGATATAAAAAAGTTGGAACCATAAGGAAAAAAGTCCAAAATTCAAGTGAAAAAGTTAAATACTTGCAATAAAGTATCTAAATTCTGGAATAAAAAGTCAAAATGTTTAGATTAAAAGGTGAAATCATGAGGAAAAAAGTTACAAAATTTGGGATAAGATCAATATTTGAGTTAAAGTGATCAGAATTTGGGATAAAAAAGTTGAAACCATAAGGAAAAAAGTCAAAAATTCAAGTGAAATTGTTAAAAACTTGCAATAAAGTATCTAAATTCTGGAATAAAAAGTCAGAATTTTTAGATTAAAAGTTGAAATCATGAGAAAAAAAGTTACAAAATTTGGGATAAGATCAATATTTGAGATAGAATACACCATTTTAAGATTTAAAATTATCAGAATTTGAGATAAAAGATGAAATTTTGAGATAAAATATCAGAATTTTGAGATAAAAAAGTTGGAACCATTAGGAAAAAAGTCAAAAATTCAAGTGAAATTGTTAAAAACTTGCAATAAGTTATCTAAATTCTGGAATAAAAAGTCAGAATTTTTAGATTAAAAGTTGAAATCATGAGGAAAAAGTTCTCCATCCAAGGACTAAAACACGTTACTGTTCAGAAACATTAAAAAATGTTTTTCTTACAGTTAAAGTATTTCAGTTTTTAATGCTAACGGATCCATTTTCCGTCCTGTAGAGCCGCTGCGGCTGGTTTTAAATGAGCGCTTTAAAGCGTCTTTCTGGTTCTGAGTAGCTCCACTGAATCTGTGAGTGGTTCAGAACTGGACACTGGCGTTTGTCTAAAGGCATGCTGGGAGCTGGACTCACCCGTGTGTCTCCCTCCCCCCTCCACTCCACACGGTTGGGGAACAGGTAGAAGTATCTGCGCTGCCACTGGGTGAGAAAAGGGTTCCCCAGCTTCAGCATGTATCCGTGCATGATGCAGTCTTTCCCCAGAGCGTAGTCTGAAACAAAGAGATAAAACAACAGCACATTCAAAGGTTTTTAAAGAGTTTTTTTAAAGGTTTCTGGAGGTTTTTAAGCGTCTGTGTGCTCCTCTTACCCTCCTCGTGGCCCAGCTGCTTGTTCTTGGCCCTCTTTCGAGCTTCGTTCTTGTCCGTGTCCAAGTTGACGGCCTCGTAAACCGTCTCCGCCACTTCCTGCTGCCAGCGCTCCGATATGACCAGAGGGAAGTTCTTGTAAAGCTCCTGGTCGCTGTCCAGCAGCTGCAGCACAAGAAGAGAGAGAGAGAGAGAGAGACAACACTCTATTAAATCCAGACAGAACTTTAAAGCAGTTTCGTGCTCATTTTCACCCAATTATCATAAAATTCAGGCAAAATTTCAAACCTCAGTTTCAGTTTATAGTACGTTTACATGCACACCATATTCAGATTAGGGTCCACATTCTGAATAAGGTGTTTACATGCTCCACATTAGTGCTGAGCGAACAGAATATTCCTGTTTACATGTTAATCAGCATATTCTGAATAAACCGTAGCAGTAGTTGTAGTAGCGTCATGACAAGACGTCATCTAGAGGCATTTTTTTGAAAACACTGTATCGACATTCACACCAACTGGTCGGAGATTCATGTTTATGGCTATTCTGTGAAATATTAGTATCAGTGGCAGCTGCTGGTCGTTCAAGAAGGGGAAGTTCATTTTTTCCCCGGCCTACATCATAAATGTGTTTGTTTATTTGTATGTAAGTTATACCCTCCTTTTCTTTTCTGGTCGTTTTTGATAAAGACAAAGTTTCTGATGATTGGGTATAGCCACCGGATCAGATCAGAACAACGGACTGAGAGACTTTGAAAAGTGGATGTAACAACTTTAAGATCGCTAATTCGCTCATTCCGCTGTCAATCAAAAAGAAATTCCCCCTCAGATAGATCATCCAATCATCACGCAGAGACCGAGCGTCAGGGCCCGCCCACTGCCCCATAGACCCCCAGAGACACTGAGGGTCTGTCTGTGTAAAACACTGTGGATCTGCAGGATGAATGAGAAATAAGTCGTGACGGTTTCCTGTGATAAGCAGCTGATTCTCAACAAAAGATGAACGTGTTCTAGCGCATATTTAGTGCACAGTCCTGTTTTCTCCTCGCCCCAAAAGTGTAGAGACTTTTTCCTTCTCGCCATTTTGAACATGCGCAGATGGAAAACATCCTTTACCACAGTTTACTCTGGAGCATATTCAGATTAATGCGTTTACATGACCCAATATTCGGGTTAATACAGGCATATGCCAGGGGTGTTATTCTGATTTTTAATAATCGGAAAATGAGCTTCAGGTTGAGACAATTGGAATAAGGTGTTTACATGACTCCTACGCAATCAGAATATTGTCATTATCCCAATTAATACAGGAATATGGTGTGCATGTAAACTGTGTTGGAGTTTTGTTAATTTTTCCAGTATAAGTTCTTACATTAGTCACTAGTTTTTTGTGTGTTTTTTTTTTGATACCTTCACTGTTTTCCAGGTTCACTTCCAGTTTAACACCAATTTTTGTTCTTTTTGTCCTTTTTTGCCACTTTTCACTCTTCTTTCCCATTATTGCAGCGACTATTTGCAACAAACTGACTATTTTCCAAGTTTAATCCCAACTTTCTTGCCATTTTTGTTGACTTTGCCCATTTTACCACTTTTCACAGTTTCATCACTTTTTCCAACATATCTGCAACTTTCTGAATTTTTTTTTTTGCTTTGTATCCATTAAAATCACCTTTCACTCTTTTTTGTAACTTTGAGACCATTTTTTGATTCCTTCTCTCTATTTTCAATGTTTTATCCCAATTTTCTTGACAATTTTCGATACTTTTTACTATGTTTTTCACCATTTTTTGCTACAAAGTGACTATTTCCCAAGTCTAATCCCATTGACTCAGGCCAATTGCACCACTTTTCACAGTTTTTTGTCACTTTTTTCACCGTTTTTGGATCTTAAGGGATCTTAAAAGAAACCTCTACCCGTTTATTCATCATATAAATCCCTGAATTCGTCTGCAAACCAATCAAAAAAGCTCCGTTTCACAAACCTTTGTGTTTATTTCTTTATGTTTCTTGTGCTGCTTTATCCCCAGGTTGTGAATCTTTGACTTGAGATAAACGCAGCTGAAACTTTCCCTGACCAACATTTAGTCAAACAGTCATGTGTCACATAATTTAATCAATGTTATCAATCAGAAATCGGATATTCCCGATATATTTGTTTATTTTCCTACATTATGATCTCTGTATCTGCAGCCACGTTCACTCACGTCAAGTTCAATCTGTGCAAAATGCTTCAAACCAAACTGCTCAACAAATCCAACGTCACGTCTTTAACTTCACTTAACCATAAAACTTTTGAATCCTCAAACCTCAAAGCGGGATCTTTCTCATTCTCCGAGTCATCAGATCATAAAAAAATGATCATGTTTTTGCTCCTTTAGGTTTCCCTGAATCTGTCTCTTCCTTTTTCATCTCATTATTTCAGACTTTCCTGCTGTCACAGAATCTAGTTACACTTTAAAAGAAGCTAAAAATAAATAAAAGTCCTGTAATACATCTTAAAGAAAACAATACTCATACGATTCTGTCACACATGCATGTTATAAAGATGTTTTTGTGCTTTAAAGGTTTAAAGTTTTTACAACCTGAGGTGTTTTTATCACAGAAAAATAAATCACAAACACTTTTTTGTTTTCATTCTCTGCTGTTTGAGGCAGGACGGGTTAAATGAAGCTGAAGGAGCTCCTCTCTTTTCTTTCTCTCTCTCTCTCTCCTGTAGATTATTGCTGCTGTTAATGAACAGCTCCGTCTGGGGAAATGTGAACGTACGTTTTCATTTCTCACGAGCGTCAGAGGAAGAATAAGTGAAGCTGCAGGCGCATTAGAGTTAATGAAAAAACAAACTAATGTTGCAGCGCAGGAAGAAAAAAAAACAAAACAAAAAAACAATAAGTTGATTTAACGGCTGGAGCCTCCTAAAGATGCTCCTATAGAAACAGAGACGCTGATAATTATAAACTCAGAACAATCTTTTTCCTTCACAGTCGTCAGGCGTCGACTGTTTCTGAGAAAACTGACAGAAAATCTTCGACTGATGCGACGACGTCTGAATCTACACGTTTGAAAGATTTCAGCTCAGCTTTCAAAAACATTTTCTTTAGCTGTAAAAGGAGAAAGTTTGTGTTGTTCAGGAGACAGATGGTGCAGGATTGTAGCAGATAATTAACGCTCTGAGGCAGAAGAAAGAAACAAGAACGTTCTTTCTTTTCCTGCTTTTTCTGCACACGTTCATTTATCAAAGCAGAGTTTTTTCCTCCTGCAGAAAATCTCAGAGGAGCAGAAACAGCTTCATGCAGGAGACGCAGAAAAAGGTCGGTGCAGGAGTAAGAGAGTAAAAATCTGCTTGAATGATTTTAGAAAAAGATCTAACTGTGATTAATGATTTTCTTCAAATAAAGCTTCAGTGAAGTTTTCACAATGAACAGAAACATTTACAAACTTGACCGAAAATTTGACATCAAACCATCAAAACGTTGAAAGGATGAAAACTAAATGTAAGAATTTTTACAACTCTAAGAAAAAAGGTAAACATTTTCAGCGAAAATATGAGAAATAAAGACACATTTCTGAGACAAGAAGTTAATTTTTTGACTTTTTTTTGACCAAAACAGCAACAAAAATTGGCATTTGAATTGGGATAAAACCTGTAAATACTCAAAAAGTAGCAAGAAAAAGGGTCCGACAGTGGCAAAAAGAGGAAAAAAGGGACTAAAATGGACAAAAAACAACAAAAGATGAGCAGGAAAACTTTAGAGGAACTTAAAGAAATTCAGAAAACAGCAAACAGTCAAAAGTGGTAAAAAATGGCCAAAGTCAGTGAAAAAAAATCAAAATTTTGAGATAAAAAAATCCAAAGTTGAGAAATCAATTTAACATTCTGTTGAAAAATGTCTCAATTTTCACATTAAAGGACAAAAGTCTGAGATAAAAAGTCGAATTTTTGAGATAAAATTTGAAATTATGAGAAATAAAAAGTCAAAATTATGAGATTTAAGTTTAAATCACGAAAAATAAGGACATTATTAGATAAAAGGCAAAATTTAAGGGAAAAATATTTTTAAATAAATAGTTAGACTTCCACTTTTCTCAAATTTTTGAGAAACTTTAACACTTTCACTGAGTCTGACCTTTAAATATAAATCTTGGGTTGATTAATTAATTGAGACAATAAAATAATAATGTCACTTTCTCAGCCTGTTACTGAAAAAACTGGTACAAATGTCTCTTTGTATTTTAATTATGTCAATCTGAGCTGTGATCTTATCCATGTTTTTTTATTTTTGTACGTTTCCATGTATTTATATGGAGCTACGAGTCTGGAATAAAGTATAAAGTAAGTATAAAGTAAAGTAATTGTATATTTAGTTATAACCACTGAGAGCAAACAGAACCATCTTTAACTCTTACCTTTTAGTAATGATGTTGAGCAAATTATCCTTAATTGTGTTACATAAAAAAAGAGAAATCAAATACAAAACGAAACAATAAAAACAGTGAAATAAGTAATGATAAGAAAAACAAAGTTCAACAATCCCAATGAGAAAGAATCTTTTCCAACAGTTTTTCACTCAATAGTGATTTGGATCAGAAAACGATGAATTGTTCAGGCCTAATTTCAGCTGATGAAAAATTAAAGAGTCTAAGTGATGAGGTTTGTGTCTAAATCAGCAGTAAAATAAATAAATAAAGACTGAGCTCTGAAGCTTTTCTGACGCCGTTTTATTTCTTCTTCGTCACATGAGGTCGATTTGAGGTGTTTTTATATTTTTCTAAAGTGGATGTTGAGCAGTGAGTGAGCAGGTTTCAGAGTTTCCTGATTGATGCTGAGTCAGACACTCATGAGTGTGTGTGTGTGTGTGTGTGTGTGTGTGTGTGTGTGTGTGTGTGTGTGTGTGTGTGTTTACAGCGCCGGTTTCTCCCTCTGCAGAGAAACAAAGTGCGTCATAAAAACTCACCTTGATGCCCTTGGTGTCCTCCTCATCAAACGAGCCGATGTCGAAAGCGTCTGCGGCGTTCACCTCTCCCCGGGGAGGGATTAAAGGAGGAGAGTACTACAGACACGAGGGGGGGAGAGAGAGAGAGAGAGAGAGGGAGAGGGAGAGAGAGAGAGACAACGCTCAGTATTAAACCCAGACATAATCTCAAAGCAGTTTCATGCTGATTATTACCCAATTATCATGAAATTCAAGCAAAATTTCAAACTTCAATTTCAGTTTATATAATTATCAGTGTTGGGAATAATGACGTCATAAATGACCTTGTTACTTTTCCCAGTAATGAGTCCTGACATCAGTTACTAGTTTTTTGGTTTTTTTTTGATACCTTCTCACTTTTTTCCAGGTTTACTTCAAATTTTCTTGTCATTTTTTGTTGTTTTTTCCCATTTGTGCCACTTTTCACTCTTCTTTTCCACTTTTGGACCAAAATTAGTTCGGGGAAGTAAAAATGGTCAAAAAAAGCAACAATAATTGGCATTTAAATTGGGATAAAACCTGGAAATACTCACTTACTCACTTTTGTTGTTTTTTTGGCCATTGTTACCACCTCAAACTAAGTTTTATTGCTCCTCTTCACTGTTTTTGCCTCTTTTCTCCACTTGTAATTTCCAGGTTCACTCACAAATTTTTCTTGCCAATTTTTTTTTTATTGCCCATTTTTGACACTTTTAAACCACTTTTTTTGCTACTGATTATTTTCCAAGTCTAATCCCAACTTTTAGCACTTTTTCCACAGTTTTCCATCACTTTTTCCCCCATTTTGCAACTTTTGGAATTTTTTAAAAGTTCCCCCCAAAATTTTCTCATTAATTTTTGTTGCTTTTTGGCCATTTTTATTACTTTTCACTCTTCTTTGGCACTTTTAGACCATTTTTTTGCAACAAACCAACAGTTTTTCGGTTAACTCCAGACTTTCCTGCCATGTTTGTTGCATTGTGGCACATTTTTTACAGTTTCACTCTTTTTAATCAGTTTTTTCACCATTTTCCCTTCATTCTGAATTTTTTTAAGTTTCTTCTAAAATCATCCTTGCTTTATTTTACGTTGCTTTATGCCCATTTTAGTAACCGTTCACTCTTTTTTCCAATTTTGGGCCATTATTTTTGATACCTTCTTACTATTTTACTTCCAATTTTCTTGATATTTTTTGTTACTTTTTCGCCATTTTTGCCACTTTTTGTTGGGTTCTTTGCCACTTTTGGACCATTTATTACAACTTTTTGAGTATTTACAGGTTCTTATAACAATTTTAATGCACATTGTTGTTACTTTTTGGCCATTTTTACTCCCTCAAATTAAGTTTTATTGCTCCTCTTTGCTGTTTTTGCCTCTTTTTCTCCACTTGTATAGTTTCTTTTGTAAAGGTAGTTTTTAACAGTTTGTCTCTTTGGTTGAGTAACTCTGGTGTAGAACAGAAAACATCTGCTGCAAAAACTGTAGCTGATATTTTGACACATTCCAGGTTATAGAAATATTTCACTGTCTATGGTTACAATATTCCAACAGGATAAATTGTGATTTAATCTGATTTAATTGTCTTTTTTTTCTCACCTTCTGGAGGTAAACCTGCTGCCAGTCGATGCCTTTGAAGAACTGATGCTCCTTCACCTCAGGGGCTCTGCACACACACACACACACACATAGAGCAGTTATTCAGGCTGTGAGTGTTAGTACACGTTTGCACACTAGGTGTCAGTGTTTGCCACATTTCTCCCCCTGACACACACTCTCCTGCTCCTGCTCTGTGGGCAAACATCCAGCACAGACATGGATCCGTCACTGAGCTTCAGCCCAAACGTGTGTGTGATGAAATTAGTCCTGATCTTTGATTCTGCCTCCGATTACAGCAGCAGGCGTCTGCAGCATCGAGAGCCACAACATGAACTCATCCTGAGCCCTGAGCTGGACGCTGATGTGTGACAGAGGTTAGTGTGTGTGTTATATCTGCGTGTGTGTGTGTGTGTGTGTGTGTGTGTGCGTACCCTCGGCCCTGGCAGCCCAGCCTCTTGGAAACGTCTCTCTGCAGCAGCCCCTCCAGCAGGTCTTTGAGCTCTGCAGTGAAGGAGTCTGGCAGCTCCACATTCTGCAAGAGGGGGGGGGGGGGGGGGGGGGGGGGGGGGGGGGGGGGGGGGGGGGGGAGGGGGGGGAGAAAGTGAGTTTGAAAATAGACTGAAACCGTTTTCACTGAAGTAAAGACGTCTGGATGCGCTCACAGACACCAGTTTTCAACATTAGACAAACATCTGTGTGTGTGTGTGTGTGTGTTAATTCCTTTATTTCTGCTTTAAACCCCTGAATCTGTTAAACCCACAGGTGTGTAACAGGTGAGACGCAGAAAAAGACGTTCAACAGGTGGAGCGTAAACACAGGATCATGAGAAGCCTCAGTTTGTCTCTTTGCATCATGAAAACACACGTTCAAGTCTTAAAACTTTATCCTGCTTTCATGTGGGGTTTGAATGTGTCTTAAATTTAGAGACTACAGCTCCCAGAATGCTTTGGGAATAATAAAAAAAACACTACAGCAATAGCAGAACTGAAACTTTGCTGGGATCTTGTGGAAACTCTTAAAATGACTGAATTATAGCGACTCACTTTTAACAAACTGTCCTAATGTATTTGTTTCGAAAGTGAAAGTGAAAGTAGATCTGATCTTTTTAACTCTACTTTTCTTTGTTCCAGTCAACTTTAAACCAGATACGACACAATAAGGTAGTGTATTAATCAACAGTTATGCTGTTGTTTGAAACGTGACAATAATCAAACTTTCTGAGTTTGTAGTGTAGTTTAGAAGCTCACTGAAAATACAGATGGACCAATTCGCCAAAAAAGTTAAAATCGTTCTCCTCTATGTGAAATATCTGGACTCTAATCAGGGAGCTGATACCTTGAAGTATGTTACAATAAAATGTGGCTGAATCAGAGATTAAAAGCTGAACACTGATAGAATATTGTTATCTGACTTTTGTGAAAGTTACAGGTCTAAAATTCTGTTTTTAACTGTAACAAATCTAGAAAATCTGTCAGAAAAGAGTTTGGACAATTAATGGCAAATTAGATTAAATCATAATATGTCCTACTGCAATATTGTAAATAAAAGAAACTATACAAGTAAAAATGGTCAAAAAAGCAACAAAAATTGGCATTTAAATTGGGATAAAACCTGGAAATATTCAAAAAGTAGCAAGAAAGAGTAAAAATTGATTAAAATGGCCAAAAACCAACAAAAAAATTAAGCAAGAAAACTTTGGAGGAAGCGTTAAGAAATTCAGTTAGTAACAAAAATAGTGAAAAAATGACAAAAACAGTGAAAAGTGGTAAAAATTGCGAAAGTCAACAAAAATGGTAAGATAGTCGGGATCAGTCTTGAAAATGGTTAGTTTGTTGCAATAAAAATGGTGATAAGTGTCATTAAAATGGGCAAAAACTAGAAAAAATGGCAAGAAAATTGGTTGTAAACCAAGAAAATAGTTAGAAGGTTTTTAAAAAAAAGTGTCCAAAAGTGACAAAAAAGAGTGAAAAGTGATAAAAATGGCCAAAACCAACAAAAAAAGTAAGGGAAAAATAATCAGAAAGTAGCAAAATGGTGAAAAAAGTGACAAAAAATAATGAAAAGTAGTAAAAAAAAGGCCAATGTCAGAAAAAATGGCAAGAAAAGTTTAGAATCAAGTTAGAATATGGTCAGTTTGTTGCAAAAAAACGGTTCAAAATTGGCAAAAAGAATGAGAAGTGTCAACAATGGGCAATAAGTAACAAAAAAATTGCAAGAAAATTGGGAGGGAACCTGGAAAATAGCAAGAATGTATCAAAAAAATGTTATAATGAGGGAAAACTGCCAAAAAGGCAACAAAATTTGCATTTCAGTAGGGATAAAACCTTGGAAAAGTAGCAAAAATTTGTCCAAAAGTGGTTAAAAAGGAGTGAAAAGTGACTAAAATGGACAAAAACGTGAAAAAAGTTACGAAAAACAGTGACAAGTCGTAAAAGTGGCCAAAGTTTGTTATAAAAATGGTGAGGAAAGTGACAAAAATGGGCAAAAATTGGCAAGAAAATGTGAGAAAGTATCAAAAAATGTTTCAAGAGTGTGAAAAAAGAAGGTAAAATTAGTAAAAAGAAAGTAAGAAAATTGGTAGTTAACCTAGAAAATAGTTAGAAGGTTTTTAAAATGGTCCAAAAGTCACAAAAAAGAATGGAAAGTGACTCAAACGGCCAAAAAGCAACAAAAAAATAGCAAGAAAACTTTAAAAGAAATCAGAAAGTAGCACAAATGGTGAAAAAGGTGACAAAAAACCAATGAAAAGCTGTAGAAAAGTCAATAAACACGGCAAGAAAAGTTTGGATTAAACTTGGAAAATATTCTGTTTGTTGCAAAAAATGTTCCAAAAGTGTGAAAAAAGAAGGTAAAAGTGTTTAAATGTGTAAAAATCAGTCCCAGTTGTCGTGGTAGTGGGTTGTTGTTGTTGTGCTGTAATTAATGAAACTGGTCATGTTCTACAATGAGTTTGTTTAAAAACAGAAGATGGGAAACTAGAAATACTCGCACAAAAAATTGCAATAGCATCATAGCAAATAACAATCAAATCAAAAAGTAGCAAAAAATTGTCCAAAAGTGGTTAAAATAGAGTGAAAAGTGACTAAAATGGCCAAAATGCAGAAAAAATTTGGGGGAAACCTGGGATTTAACCTGGAAAATGATCAGTTTATAGTAATATAAATGGTGATATGTATCATCAAATTGGCAAAAAACACAAAAAAATGGCAAGAAAATTGGTAGTAAACCTGGAAAGTAGTTAGAAGGTTTTTGAAATGGTCCAAAAGTGACAAAAAAAATAGTGAAAAGTGATTAAAATGGACAAAAAGCAAAAAAAATAGCAGGAGAACTTTGAAAAAATGGTGAAAAAGGTGACAAAAAACAACGAAAAGTTGTAAAAAAGGCCAAAGTCAACAAACACTGTACGAAAAGATTTGGACTGAACTTGGAAAATAGTCAGTTTGTTGCATAAAATGTTCCAAAAGTGTGAAAAAAGAAGGTAAAAGTGAGTTAAATGTGTAAAAATCAGTCCCAGTTGTAGTGGTTGTGGGTTGTTGTTGTTGTGCTGTAATTAATGAAACTGTTCATGTTCTACAATGAGTTTGTTTAAAAACAGAGAAGATGGGAAACTAGAAATACTTGCACAAAAAAATTGCAATAGCATCACAGCAAATAACAATCCTAATAAGATTATTTTTGCAAATTGTTCAGCCCCAAGTTTCTGAGGTTTGGATTCGCTATTTTGGACCCTCTAACGCTAAGCCCCGCCCCCTTTCTGCTGTCGTCATGTGAGACGTTTCAGACGTTTCTGTCGGGATCTGTTCCATCGTTTTTCTGCGATTCATCACTTCCTGTCGCGGCTCCTCATCCTGGGATTTTCTCTCTCTGCTCCGAGGTGTTTATGTAAAAACCGCCATTCATCAGCTTTAATAAACACTCCGACATATAGAGGAGTATTTTTAGCTCCGTGTTACAGCCTGTCCCCCTCACACACACACACACACACACACACACACACACACACACTCACAGCAGACAGGGATTAAAGAGATAAACCAGATTAAGTAGCCAGATTAAATCCTAATCTGGATTTATTGTGATATAGAAGATGATGCGTTCTCTGTGTGGAGGTCCTGCTCTGCTAAACGACGCCTGTGGAAACGTTTCTGTCCTGACAAACGCGAAGCGACGAGCTCCACGGTGACGGACAGCTGCTGGCGGCGGCGGCGGTGGCGGCGGTGGCGAGGCCTCGGTGATGAAACTCCCTCCTCCTGCAGTTTGTCATGGTGACGCGCTCAAACACAACATGTCGCCCTCGCAGAGCGCCCGGGCTCAGATGTGAGCGAGGGGAGAAAATAAAAGTGTGGGCGAGAGCAGATATGTCAGCGGGTGGGCTCAATGGACGCCATTCACGGCGAGCGTTTGCTGAATCTGACCCGTGACATCAAAAGGTTGAGTCGACTCTTCCTCCGGCTTCAGTGACACACACAGAAAAAGAAAAAGACTTTCTGCTCCTTCATCCCGCTCAGAGTCCTGGAAACTCCGGGTCATGAGGCCGAGAAGTCGAACGATTCTCCTCAAAACTTTTATTTTAATCCTCAAAAACAACAAAACAACAAAAAAAACAGAGAATAAACAACTTCTGCTCCTCTTCTCTGACACTTTGTAAACACGCTTTTCTGCGGTCAAACATTTGTTTTGTGTTGTTTGTTTCCCTCCGAGTGAAACATTTGAGGAAAGTTGTGAAACTTTGGACAAACATGAGTAGCTCCACATCAGACGGGCTGTAAACAATCTCACAGAACAAAAACAAACAACAAACTCACAGGTGTCTGCGTCTTCAAACAAACACTCAAAACACCAGAATAGTTTAAAGGTGAAGAGCAAAAGTATTGTTTCGTTTCGAAAACGCTCTCCAGAGTGGAATTTTTCTGAAACACTGTTTCCACTGTTGCCGTGTAAGTGACAAGCCGGCACTTTCAGTGAAAACATCAGTCAGTAAATCAATTTTTGTTTGCTTGGAATTGTCCTTAATTTTCTAAAATAACATGAGGACAGTGATTCAATCATTATAAATGTTGGCAAGGAAACCAATAATGTTGAAGTGTGTCTGTTTTTAAAAAAAATAATTAAATACATTTTTTAAAAAGCAAGGATAAAACACAACAAACTTTTAAAAAACAACAACATTAAAAAAAAAAATTCAAAAAAAGTTATCTCGTCTTAACCACTCACTTATTGTATTTTAATGACATCATTGTGATGTGTTCAAGTGCCCTCGGAAACGTTAGAATCCGATGATTGTGCCAGTTTTTTTCAGTATTTGAATTGGTCAAATGGTTTTTCAATGCTATTTACTCAAGTTTATTAACAAAAAGTAGATTTATGTTTTTTTTGTCAACAATTTATTGAGTTTTAAAGTAAATAAATTTGAAAGTTACTGGATCCTGAATCTCTGAACATGCATCAACAGAACAAACTCATCAGTTCTTGTTTAAAAAAGATGAATATATCACCTTTAAGTATATCTACTAAAGTGAGTATATCTACCTAGAAATAATCAGGGGAAAAAAGTTGTTATTAGATTGTTTTTTAAGCTCTACCCCACTCTAACCCTCTGATTTCTGACGATGTGATTTTCATCTGTAGGTCACAGAGGGACACGAGGGTAAGAGTGAAACTGTTTCAACATCATGAAAAACTCCTTAAAGTGACAACTTCCTGTTGTGTGTTAAAGTTGAAGGCAGCAGCTGGAAGATTTCTTCACTGATGAGGATGATTATTTTTTTTATAATCTGAAGGTTTGTGCTTTACATGAGCTTCTTTTGATATATGTTTGTCTTTTTCTGCCTTAATTAAGAGAAGACAGGAACAGTTTTCACAGTGATCTCTGTGATAAATCAAATAAATACCTGTGTTTTTGCACTTCAGACACTTTAAGCTTTTATTGTTGCTCACATATTGGTGGTGGTGCAATATTTGATGATGTTTGGATATTTCTTTACTTATGGTGTTTTCATTTGTCTCTGAAATTTGAAGTCCTGTACCTCTATGACTTAAGGGGAAATTCAAATAATTTTTAAAGTGTAAATACAGGGTGTGTGATTATCAGTCATGGTTTGATTAAAGCAGAAAAAAATGTAGAATTTTTCTGTTTTTTACATAATTTATCTAGAGCAGTGGTTCCCAACCTTTTCCAGCTCTGGGCCCATTTTTAAGTCTCAAAAATGTTTGCGGCCCACCTCTGATCCAATAGGTGATTGATCAAATGTAATCAAACCCAGATTTGAATCACTGGTCAATATTGTCACAGACGCTGAGCCCAAAATGCATAAACTTTTTGCAGTGCAACAAGTTGTTACATTGCAAAAAGTTATTACATTTTGGGTTTTACTGCATTCTTTTTGTTACTTTATTATTAACTTTGTTACATTATCTACCAGTCATTACATGTTCGGTTTTATTTCATTTTTTTAGTATATTTCAGGTTGTTGTTGCATTTTGGGTCATCTTACATACTGGGCTCCAACCTGCTTCCTTAAAGTTTTTTTAAAATTTCTTTATGACTATTAAAACAGTTTTAATTTGTTTTAAAACTTATCTGAGTTTTAATATTCTGTATATTTGTATCTTTATATTATGACTCTCCACTAAAATCATGCTATTTGGGAAATGATGCGGCGGCCCACTTGTGAGACCTTTGCGGCCCATCAAGGGGCCGCGGACCACAGGTTGGAAATCACTAATCTAGAGCGAATGGTTCATTTTCTGCACGTTTTAAAGAGGACATGAAAATCAAGGCAATGATGTCATTTTCTTGTCTTCTTTGTTTGTTTATTCATCTAGTTAATTATTTAGTTAGTTAGTTTTTCTTTTATCATTGTTTCGTTTTCTGCTTATCATTTTTTGAAATTCTTCTATTTATTTATTTTTAAAAATTTTTTTTTTCTTTTAATTATCTAAAAACAAAACAAAACAATTAATTAAATACATTTTGAAAAAAGGAAGGATAAAACACAACAAAATAAAGAAAAAGAACAACATAAAAAAAAAAAAATTGAAAAAAATTCTCTCGTCTTAACCACTCACTTATTGTATTGTAATGACATCATTGTGATGTGTTCAAGTGCCCTCGGAAACTTTAGAATCCGATGAAGAGCAAAAGTGTTGTTTTGTTTCAGTCGACCTACAACTTTTAAAAACGCTCTCAAGAGTGGAATTTTTCTGAATCACTGTTTCCACTGTTGCCGTGTAAACGACAAGCCGGCACTTTCAGTGAAAACATCAGTCAGTAAATCAACTTTTTATTTGCTTGGAAGTGTCTCTAATTTTCTTAAACAACATGAAGAAGTGATTCAATCATTATTAAAGTTGGCAAGGAAACCAATAATGTTGAAGTGTGTCTGTTTTTAAAAAATTAATTAAATAAATACATTTTTAAAAAAGCAAGGATAAAACACAACAAACTTTTAAAAAACAACAACATTAAAAAAAAAAAAAAAAAAAAAAAAAAATTCTCTCGCCTTCACCACTCACTTATTGTATTTTAATGATATCATTGTGATGTGTTCAAGTGCCCTCGGAAACGTTAGAATCCGATGATTGTGCCAGTTTTTTTCAGTATTTGAATTGGACAAATGGTTTTTCAATGCTATTTACTCAAGTTTATTAACTTTTTTTTTCCTCTGTTGGTGGGTTTTATATTCCAAAGGTTAAATTAAGTGTTGGCTGCTAATTTGCCGTTTTAAAACACTGAAGTCCAACAAAAACAAATAAAAGCTCAGGTGCAATAAAAGAAGCTCGAGTTAAGAAGCTTCTGGAGGCTTTAAAGAAATAAAAACAGGTGTTTGTGGTGCAGAAATGCTGATTACTCAGACACAGAGCTGAGCATGTTCCTCTGCAGGGAAACTTTTCTCTTATTTCTGTTATTTTCTCTCTGCTCGCTGAAGCTCAAGGATCTTTGTGAAGGACCGAGGAGAGAGACGCTAACTGGTTTCAGGAGAGGTGAAATGTTGCTGCGCAGCTTGTTTTTCAGAGTTTTTTTTTTTTCTTTAAAGCACCTGATCCTCTCAGAGTAAACCTGACTCCTCAGAACCATGTGACCTGGAGCGTTTACTTTAACTCTCAGAACTTGGCTGCTGGTCCAGTTTATCTAAGCCGCTGTTTCTGTCCTACGCTTGATCTGCTGTGTCTTCACATGACACAGCAGAGTCAACACAAAGAGAGAGAGGGAGGGGCGCTCAAACAGAGACGTTAAGCCCCGTCAGATTCAGACAGTGAAATATTTCTCTAACCTTAAATGTGTCAAAATAACAGCCACAATTTTTGCAGCAGATGTTTTCTGCTCAGTGTAACTCAAACTTGCTCAAACAAAGATGCAAACTGTTGAAAACTGTCTTTGCAAAAGCAACAATCCAGGTATTAAATATAGGGAAAACAACAAAGAGTAGGGATGGAAATGAAGAAACATAAGTCTAAGATGGAAAAACTAACCAAAAAGTAACAGAAATAGGCAGGAAAATTGGGATAAAACTCAAAAAATAGTCAGAAGGAAGCAAAACTTGTGAAAAACAGCAATAAAAACAGTGGCATTAGGTAAAAAGAGCTAAACACAACAAAATGACCAGAATGTTGAGATAAAACCCAAAAAATAGTCACAAGGGAACAAAAATGGTAAAAAAAAGTGGCAAAGAAGGAGTAAAAAGTGGTTAAAATGGACAAAAAGCAACAAAACTGGGGAAAAACTGGAAAAATTGTGAGAAGGGAACAAAAATGTTTTATAAAAAGTGCCAAAAAAGAGTGATAAGTGATAAAAATGTACTAAACGTAACGGAAATTAGCAGTAAAATAGGAAAGAATCTTGGAAAACAGTCAGAGGGGAGTAAAAATTGTGTAAAATGTGTGATAAAATTCTGAAAAGTGATTAAATTATACAAAAAAGTAGCAGAAATTGCCAATAAAATCAGGATAATACTTAAAAAATAGTCAGAAGGAAGCAAATTAGGGAAAAAAGTGGCAAAGAAAGAGTAAATGGTGATTAAAATGGACAAAATGCAGTAAAGTTAGGACAAATTCTGAAATAAAGTCAAATATATCTAGAAAAATAATTTTAATAGGTGTCAAAAAAAGAGTTTAAAGTGATTGAAATATACAAAAAGTAGCAGAATTGGGTAGTAAACTTGGAGAACGGTAAGAAGGGAGTAAAATTGGCAAAAAAAAGTGACAATCACAACAAAAAGTTGTAAAAATGGCCAAAGGTAACATAATTGGCAAGAAAATTGCTGGAAAAATGTGAAAAATGACTGAAAGGGGTAAAAACAGTCATGTGCAGCAGAAAGAAATGTCATGGGCTGATGTGGTGTCTTGATTGATGTCAGTTTTCAATTTCTGCAATGTTTTTGTTTTAAAAAACAAAGGATAGGAGACTTAGAAATAATCGCACAATAAATTGCTTTTCCAATTCAGGGACAAATAATTGCAATTAGATTATTTCTGTGAATCGTTCAGCTCTGTGCAGCATTGAGAGGGTATGAACATCAGTGAACATTTATTGTTGGTGCTCAAACAAAAATACAAACTGTTGAAAACTGTCTTTGCAAAAGCAACAATCCAAGTATTAAATATAGGGAAAACAAATAGTAGAGATTGAAATAAAGAAACATAAGTCTAAGATGGAAAATAAGCCAAAAAGCAACAGAAATTGGCAGGAAAATTGAGATAAAACTCAAAAAATAGTCAGAGGGGAGCAAAAATAGGGAGCAAAAGTAGCAAAAAGAAGGAGTGAATAGTGATTAAAATGGACAAAAAAGCAACAAAATTGGAAGAAAAGTCAAAAAAGTAGTCAAAAGAGAGCAAAAACAAATTTAAAAAGTGTCAATTAAAAATGAAAAGTGATTGAAATGTACACAAAGTAACAGAAATTGGCAGCAAATTTTTGGGAAAACTTGGAATTAAGTCAGGAGGGAGTAAAAATGATATTAAAAAGTGTCAAGAAAGAGTGAAACGTGATAAAAACTACAAAGTGATGGAAAATTCTCCATTTCTACCCTAGAAATTATTCTTAAAAGGGTTTTTAATGTGTTTTTTATTTTTTATTTTTTATTGTTTTTAATTTTGTCTTACTCTGTAGCACTTTGAGATTGTCCAAATGTAAAGTGCAATACAAATAAAATGTATTATTATTATTATCATTATTAAATTGGCAGTAAAATTGAGAGAAATCTTGGAAAATAGTCAGAAAAGAGTGAAAATGGTGAGAAAAAAGTGACAAAATGTAGCAAAAAGTTGTAAAAAAAATTGACTAACACATCAAAAATGTCAATAAAATAGCGAGAAAATTTTAAAAATATTCAGAAAGAACCAAAAAATGGAAAGAAGAAAAAGTGAAAAGTAATTAAAATGTACAAAATGTAATAGAAATTGGCAGTAAACTTGGGAGGAAACTTGGAAAATGGTGAAAAAAGTGACAATAACATTGGAAAATTGTAAAAATTGTAAAAATGGCTTTAAAGTAATCAGTAAGAACCAAAAAGTGGTAAAAAAAAAAACAGCCTGAAAAGAGTGAAAAGTGACTGAAATGGGCATTGCAGTCATCATAACGGAAAGAAATGTTTTTGTTTTAAAGCACAAACGACAGGGGACTAAGAAATAATCGCACAATAAATTGCTTTTCCAATTCAGGGACAAATAATTGCAATTAGATTATTTTTGTGAATCGTTCAGCTCTGTGCAGCATTGAGAGGACATGAACATCAGTGAACATTTATTGTTGGTGTAAAGTAAACAAAGACAAACCTGTGTGTTGGTAAAGACTCAGGTGTTGACACAAAGACTCCTAATTAAAAACGAGCCTGTTATGGTTCGTTAGCGTGTGGCGTGTTGGTGTCTTACCATCGTGAGCGTCATGCGGTCGATCTCATGTTTGTCTTTGGTCTTGTGCTGTCTGAAGGGACTGTGCCTGCGAAAGAAAAAGTCTCTCTCTCTCTCTCTGCAAGTGTGAGACTGACTACCTCCCTCCCCCGCTCGCTCCACTCCGCTCCGCTCCCTCTTTCTTAGTTAGTCTGGTTGAGTCTGCTAGTGTGGAAATTTCGAGGACCACAGAGGAAGGAGCGGCACACTTCTGACCTCGAGTATTTATAATGTCGCGGCAGGCATTTACTTCCTTACCATTATTGAAATGACCCAGATCGTTCTCTCTCTAATTAAGCAGCTGCTGTTGGAGAGATGACTCCAGCTTTAAGAGAGAGAGTGGAGGACTGTGGGATCATTGTGGCTGATAACTGCGCAGATCTGGGCTTAACGGCGAGCAGTGGTGTGCATAGAGGGGGGGTCGGGGGGGCCGTCACCCATCTACACGGCCCTATGGTTAAAAATGTAAGTAACCTCTCAGGGACCAAACATCTGCTGAGGTGACCTCTTGGGATCAGAAACCAATGCTGAAGTGCCGTCCTTGGTGCCAAACTTGTACTTAATTTTCTTTTAGCAGCCAAAACATGTGCTCCAGTGCCGTCCTGGATGTTAAAACCACAATTATCTGCCCCTTTCATTGGTTACAACGAGATAAACTGCCCTCATGGGAAACAAAACACATGCTTATTCACCCTCTTTGGAGTTATAAACTATGGGAAAGTGACCTCTTAGGAGTCAAAACACACTTAAGTGCCCTCTCAGAAGGTAAATCCATGCTTAAGTGCCCCTTTTGGTACAGAAATCAGGCCTAAATAACCTCTTGGGAGCCAAAACACACACTCAAGTGCCGTGCTTGGTGCTTACACTAAATTCCCTTTTGGCAGTCAAAATGTGCTTTTGTGCCCTTTAGGTGTCGAAACCACGATTATCTGCCCCTTTAATTGGTTAAAACTACATAAAACTGCCCTCATGGGACCTTAAACACATGCTAAAGTGCCCTCTTAGGAGTCAAAACACACTCAAGTGCCCTCTCAAGAGCTAAATCCTTGCAAAAGTACTATTTTTGCGAGCCAAAATCACAGCACTTAGTACAGCACTTTTCATAGAACAAGATCACTAAGTTCCTTTTTCACAGAGAAAAAGATAAAAAGCACAAAACACAACGCAACAAAATCCCATCAAGTAACAATAAAAGAAATACACCGTGACATAAATCAAACATCAGTCTAGGTAAGAGGAGCCAAAAGCCATCTCAAATATATGCGTCTTTAAAAGCTACTAGATAAACTGCCCTCCTGAAGATCAAAACACTTACTCAAGTGCCATCTTTAGAGCCCAAATATTGCAAAAGGCTCCATCAGAAGCTAAATTCCTACTCAAGTGCCCTCTTTGGTGCCAAAACTTTTACTCAAGTGTCTTCTTCGGTGCCAAAACATGGGCTAAAAATGCCTTTTAAATGCCTTAAAGCCTTTTTGGCTGGTTAAAACATAACTAACTGACCTCTTGGGAACCAAAACGTACATCGCTTATGCCTTTTTTTTTCTCGCCCCTATGCTTTTTAAAATGCCTGTGTACACCACTGACATCAAGTAGGGCTGAAAGTCAACGTATTGAGATATTAAAGTCAAAATTTTGACTCAAAGGGACAAAAATTTGAGCCGAAAAGTCAAATCCAAACTCAAAACTCATCTGTTTCACAATACATACTGTTTTTAACTGCTCCCTATTGTCCCTTATTCTATTGCTTTTATGTTGTTGTTTTTAACTTTATTTTGTTTTTATGTGTTTTTCTTTTACCCTTTGTAAGGCGACCTTGGGTGTCCTGAAAGGCACCGTGAAATAAAATGTATTATTATTATTATTAGTTATGACATTAAGAGCCAAATTATGAGCTAGAAGGGCGAAGTAGTGAGATAAAAACTCATTTTTGAGACAAAAAAAAAGAAATTTTGAGATGAAATTAAAAAAAAAAAGTGCTTGTACAATCTTTAAAGTCCTTGAACAAGGAAAAAATCATCTTTTCTTACAGTTTTACATCCGAGACACGTGTGAAAACAGCTGACAACAAATCCTGGGTCAGTCAGGATAAAAAAAAAATCCCAGTTTTGGTGATCACATGATCATGAAACTGCGATTTCGATCAGAAAATGATAAATCGTTCAGCCCTAGTTATAAGTTTAACAGCACAATATGCTCTGGATTTATCAAAGTCTTCTACTTCTCCTGCAAAACCAAATATTTCATCATCCCTGCTGTCACTTTTCCTTCCTCACGTTTAGTTTTCAGTCGATAAAAACTCCTGTTTAAGTTTTCAAACTTAAGCTCTGAAGCTGAAACAGCAGAAAAAGCCTCATTGAGTCGATTCTCACACACAAACGTGTTTGATCCCAAAAACTCGACCAACTCAACCCTGTAAAAATCAAAGGAGTGTTTTTCTCTACGACACAAAGAGAGCTGCGGTCCACTTAGTGAAAGTGATCAAACAGAGAGTGACAGCTTTAAAAGCAGGAGGCAGCTTCTTTCTGCGTCTGATGACTTTAATTGTTCAACCCCGAGCGAAACGAGAGCAGAACGCTCGGCTGAAGACGGGATGGATGTCGATCAATAAAGCCAGGACTGAAGTTTATGGCTGCAATCAGAGACGCTTTCTTTACGTCCTGACTTAATTAAAAAGGCTGAATGTAAACATGTTGGAGCAGGGGAAGAGGTTAAGGATGATTTAAAGCTCAGATTTACTCTGCAGAGGTTTGATAATCCGTCTGAGTGAAGGTTCGTTCTCCTCTGAGACGCTTCAACGCTCCATAAAGAGAAACGTTAACTTGATATACGACTCCAGTCCAACGGGAAAAAAATCTGAACTCAGGACTTTCTGGATTTATGATAAAGGCATTATTAGATTCTTTAAAGAGGGGTATCAGTGACAAGTTTGGGTTTTTGTTACATATCAGGCTGAAAAAAGGGTTTTCCTAAACAACAATGAGGGAAAAATAGGAATTTTATTGAGCTTTAATTCATGTACAGATCCTACGGAGGCACAAGAAGGACAGAATTAAGACTAAAAAATGCATAACACCCCCTCTTTAACCTGAACGTGTTATATCTCAGGCAGGATCTTAGATAATTCCACTTTTAATTGAGCACGACTTTTATCTTTCTACTCCTCTAACTGTTTTTATTTTCTCCCATCCGTTAGTGATTTTTATCTTTTCAAATATTGTTTTAATCTTTTTATCGGTACAATCATCTCTTTCTCATCATTGACTCTGTATTGAAAACAAATAAATAAAGTTAATTATTCCAGATACTGATCTTTTTCACTCTCACATCTGTTTGCTCTGTTGTTTTTAACTTATTAAACCTCTGATGCATTAAACATAAAAGCCTGTGTTTAGATTTTTTCCTTGTTTAATTTGTTTTGTGATTTTTTTTTGTGTGATTATTTCTAGTTTCCCATCTTCTCTGTTTTTAAACAAACTCATTGTAGAACATGAACAGTTACATTAATTACAGCACAACAACTACAACCCACTACCACTACAACTGGGACTGATTTTTACACATTTTAACCACTTTTACCTTCTTTTTTAACACTTTTGGAACATTTGTTTTATATCATCTCACTATTTTAAAGGTTCATTCCTGATTTTCTTGCCAATTTTTGTTGGTTTTGCTCATTTTCGTCACTTCTCACTTTGTTTTGCCAACTATTAGACCATGAGTTGAAACAAACTGACTATTTCCCAGGTTCACTCAAATTTTTTATTACCCTTTTTGTTGACTTTGGCCATTTTTACCACTTTTCTCCGTTTTTCTTCTTTTTTATTCACCATTTTTGCTTCTTTCTGAATTTTTTAAGTTTCCTCCAAAAGATTTCTTGCAAATTTTTATTACTTTTTGGTCATTTTAGTTGCTTTTGACATTTTTTGCTACTTTTGGCCCACTTTTTTTATACCATCTTACTATTTTCTGGGTTCATTCCCGATTATCTTCCCATTCTTTGATGTTTTTGCCCATTTTTGACACTTTTCACTCTTTTTTTGACACTTTAAGACTCAGCGAAATCCCAACTTTCTTGACATTTTTGTTGTTTCTTGTCAGTTTTTCATTACTGTTGCTACTTTCTGAATCATTTAAAGACTCCTCCAAAATTTTTCTTGCGAATTTTTGGTCATTTTAGTCACTTTTCAGCAACTTTTGGACCATTTTTTGCTACTTTTTGAGTATTTCCAGGTTTTATCCCAATTTAAATGCCAATTTTTGTTGGTTTTTTGGCCATTTTCACTACCTTAAACTAAGTGTTATAGCTCCTCTTTGCTGTTTTTGCCTCTTTTTACCACTTGTATAGTTTCTTTTATAAAGGTAAGGTAGAACAGAAAACATCTGCTGTAAAAACTGAAGCTGATATTTTGACACATTTCAGGTTATAGAAATATTTCACTGTATGACATTAGAATATTGCAACAGGACAGATTGAGATTTAATCTAATTTGTGATAAACGTAGCAATTTGAACTTCATTTAATCGATTAATTTCAGAGAGACTTCCTGTTTTATTTTGTAGACAAGAAAACTAAGTTGAGCTTTTATTTTGAAAGAACCTGACTGCAGAGTTAAAAATGTCCATCCTTCCTCCTGCAGCCAACCTTTCACCAAAGCGCGACACACTCCTCCTCTTTAAAGTCTTCAAACACACTGATCCAAACATCAATGGAGAGACACGTCACACACACTCTTCTCTCCTTTTCTGCTCGCTCGCCCTCTCGACTCACACACTCTCTCTCTCTCTCTCTCTCTTCTCCCTTTTTACCTGATTCCTGACCTACTGGGCTCAGACCTGTGGCATTTACACACTCCAGATCAAACAAACACACACACGCCGCCGCGCACACACACACAGGATCAAACACACTCCAAAGAGACGGGACAAGAGAGAGAGAGAGAGAGAGAGAGAGAGAGAGAGAGAAGAGGAGGCTTGAAGCCGGGAGGAAGTGAGGACATGGCGTGAGAGCGAGCGTTACCCTCGGAGGAGTTTGAAGAGCATGCAGCCTAAGGAGAACCAGTCGGCGCTGCTGTCGTACGCCGTCCCCTTCTGAAGCACCTCGGGCGCCATGTAGCCGTGAGTCCCCCTGAAACACACACACACACACACACACACACACACACACAGCGTTATTACCTTTTACAGCTCACCTATGGACGCACACGCTGGAGTCCCATTTGAGCTGGATTAATTTAAGCAGAGACGAGGAGTAATAAAATCGGTGCTCTAAAAACAGCTTCACTGGCTCCGAGCGAGCGTCCTGTGTACACTCATCCTGCTTTTACTCAGGTGTGAGCAATAAAATCATTATTAAATCAATATTTCATGTCAAATTATTGATTCCTGCAGAAGCGGCGGTGTCATTAGTGCAAGAACGTACAGTCAGCTGCAGAAATCGCTGCTCTGCTCGTGTGTGTGTGTGTGTGTTCTGTCTTAATAAACCTCCTGCAGAGCGTTATCATGACCTACGTTTCTTTCACAAAGACAAAATCACACACACACGGATACTCACACGCTGGCGTGAGGCTTCTTCTTGGAGAAATCACAAGCCAGGCCGAGGTCGGAGATCCGAACATGTCCGTGCTCATCCAACAGGATATTAGCCGGCTGTGGGACGAGCGAGAGAGAAAGAGAGAGAGAGAGAGATAAGATCATGATTGAAGGACACGGCGTCAGAGACCTCACTAATTCACAGCTTAAGATGCAATTTCCGGGAAGAAATGTGTGAAAATCAAAAGAAAAAAAGAAAATCTAACTGTCCTGAACTGACTGAGGAACCTTCCTCTTTTTAACCTTCTCTACAGAAAGAGTCAAACTTTCATTCATGAGTCTACAACACGTCTTCAGGAGTCCATTGGTGGTGTCTGCAGGTTTCAACCATTGACTGTATATAGAATGGACAGCGTGCTTCCGCCTGTCACCGTTCTACGATTTTTAAGCCAAAAACCCCGTTTCTCTAGCCCCCATTGTGCAGCCAGAGTCTGCGCAGTAGAGAATTTCCGGTGGAGCCAAGTAAAAAAGAGAAATAAAAATATTTATTTCTTCTTCTTCAGAAGGTTTAGTCTCCTTTTGGCTCTTTCCTGAAGTTTCTTATATCCCCGATAAAAACTACTCACGAACGGCAGCTGTCAACTATCATAAAACGAAACTTATATTGCGGTTTTTAACGTCCAATAACTAATGAGAAACTAACTTCTCAGGAAAAAAACACCTGAACACCATGCAGCCAGATGACATCATCATACCACCTTAGAGTAAAGATGAGAGAAACGTTTCTACCAGGTATCGTAATTTTTTTAAATTTTCCCGGCTCATATCTGGAATACATGGGGAGGCGGGGCTTATGACCTATACTGCAGCCAGACACCAGGGGGCGGGGCTTATGACCTATACTGCAGCCAGACACCAGGGGGCGGGGCATCTGCTGGCGGCTTCAGTTTGAGCCCAACGTCGTTACGTCCACTCATTATACAGTCTATGGTTTCAACAGGTCAAATTTAGGACTTTTAATAGAAAATCTAAAAATCTAAAAATGACTGCAGGATTCTAGAACACTTCTAGGATTCATAAATATCATCACAGTTCTAGAATGTTGCCAGAACTCTAGAATATCAACATTATTCTCAATGTCACTAAAATTCTGGATTATTGCTTTATTTCAAGAATGTCTGGGACATTTCCTGCATTTTCTGATGCCACCAAAATTCCAGGATGTTGCCAGAATTCCAGAATGCCCAGGAGTTCCAGATTGACACCAGAGTTCTCTAACAGAAGCAAAACACTTGGACAACAAAACTAACCTTGAATGACGCCACGGTTCTGGAATGTTTTCAAGATCCTTAACCAGAATTAGATTTTCAGGAATGTTGTTCCAATTTCTAGACTGGTATCACAGTTCAACAACCCCTCGAATTCTAGAGTGTCAAAATCATTCTTGAACTGTGGAACTGGTTCAGAGTTCCTGAATATTACCAAAATTATAGATTGTTGCTTGATTTCTAGAATGTCCTCAGAACTCTAGAATGTTCTAGGATTCTGTAACGCCACCAAAATTCGCGAATGTCACCAGAATTCTAGAATGAAAGTAATACTCTTGGATGGCGATATTATTCTTGAATGTTTTCAGGATTTTTCAATTAAAACCAGTTTTTCTAGAAGGTTGCTTGATTTCTAGGCTGGCGTCATAATCCAACAACCCCCCAGAAGTCTAGAATGTCACAAAGATTCTAGAACACTTCCAGGATTTTTAAATGTCACCGAAATTCTAGAATACCTCCAAAGTTTTAGGAACGTGAATAAAATTTACAATGACGCCAGAATTGTGGAACTCTTTCTGACTCTAACCAGCTTCATTGATTCCACTTGTTTCCACTGGATCTGGTGCAAACAGGGAGGGAGACTTTGTGAAGAGGTTTGATCTGGAAATGTTTCCGGACTCTTCTAGAGAAACAGCTGATGAAAGAGGAGGAGGAAGATCTCACCTTGAGGTCTCTGTAGACCACGAAGCGGTTGTGCATGTGCTCCAGGCCCAGGATGATTTCAGCCGCGTAGAAACGCATCTCCTTCTCGCTGAAGACGCCGTGCTGGGACAGGTGGTAGTGCAGGTCACCGCCTGCACACACACACACACACACACACACACACACACACACACACACACACACACACACACACACACACACACACACACACACACACAGAACAGCAGAGTGTAAGAACGACCTCCTGACACCTCACACCTGGTCGATCTTCATCAATAAGTTGTGGTAATCGTCTCGGGGGCAGAATGAAGATCAATGCGAGCCTTTTGTGGCTTCGCTCTGCGCCCGGACGACTCTGTCTTCAGCTTTATTGATGAGCTGTATTTATAGAAGCCCTGACGATGACTGTCGACTCCAGGAGGTGACTCAGGCTTTGATTTTAGGACTCACACAGCTCAGAAACCTGACCGTGAGGCGCGAGGAGAGTTTAAAGAGTCTGATGTTTGACGTTAGGAGGGTGAAAGATGGAGAAACCGTCTCAGGGCGGATTAGTAATCTATCCGTGTTGGGATCTTGGATTTAATCTGAGTGTGAGTGGAGGGGTCAGCGTACCGTTCATGAGGTCCAGGATGAAGCAGAGCTTGTCGGGAGTGTGGAAGGCGTACGTCATACACACGATGAACGGACAGTCCTGGAGAGAGAGAGGGAAACGGGAACAGGGTCAGAGAGAAGAAAACATCTCTGAACGCAAATATTACAGGAAGAAATCTCAGCTTTATGTTCCTGCAACTGCTGACGTATAATCAGTAAAGATCCAGAGTTCATTTCTGCAGCTGTTTTAAATTCAGTCTGAGTTCTTAGAAGAAAATACCTTTGAGTTTTTGGTCACACATTGGTCTTTTTTGTTCTCTTTAGCAGATGTTTTCTGTTCTACACCAGAGTTACTCAACCAAAGAGACAAACTGTTAAAAACTACCTTTACAAAAGAAACTATACAAGTGGGAAAAAGAGGCAAAAACATCCATAAATCTCAGTTTGAGGTAGTAAAAATAGCAAAAAAGGTAACAAAATTGGTGTTTCAATTGGGATAAAACCTGAAAAAGGAGCAAAAAATAGTCCACAAGTAGTTAAAATAGAGTGAAAAGTCACTAAAATGGTCAAAAAGCTACAAAAATTAGCAAGAAAAAATTTGGAGGAAACTTTAAAAAAATTCAGAAAGTATCAAAAATGGTGAAAAATGGTAAAAATGGCCAAAGTATAAAAAAACGGGCAACAAAGTTGATATTTAACTTGGAAAATAGTCAGTTTATAGTAATATAAATGGTGATAAGTATCATTTAATGAGCAAGCATAACAAACAATGGCAAGAAAATTGGTAGTAAACCTGGAAAGTAGCTACAAGGGTTTTTAATATGGTCCAAAAGTGATAAAAAAATAGTGAAAAGTGATTAAAATGGACAAAAAGCAACAAAAAATAGCAAGAGAACTTTGACAAAATAAGAAAACAGCAAAAATTGTGAAAAAGTGTTTAAAATGGTCAAAAAGCTACGAAAATTAGCGAGAAAAAATTTTGAGGAAACTTTAAAAAATTCAGAAAGTATCAAAAATGGTGAAAAAAAGTGGTGAAAAATTGTGAAAAGTGGTAAAATGGCCAAAGTTAAGAAAAAACAGGCAAGAAACTTGGATTTTAACCTGGAAAATGATCAGTTTATAGTAATATAAATGGTTATGTGTGTCATAACATTGACAAAAAACACAAAAAATGGCAAGAAAATTGGTAGTAAACCTGGAAAATAGTTAGAAGGTTTTTGAATTGGTCCAAAAGTGACAAAAAAAATAGTGAAAAGTGCAACAAAAATAGCAAGAGAACTTTGACAAAATGGTGAAAAAGGTGACAAAAAAAGGCCAAAGTCAACAAACACGGTACGAAAAGATTTGGACTGAACTTGGAAAATAGTCAGTTTGTTACTAAAAATGTTCCAAAAGTGTGAAAAAAGAGGGTAAATGTGGTTAAAATGTGTAAAAATCAGTCCCAGTTGTTGTGGTAGTGGGTTGTTGTTGTTGTGCTGTAATTAATGTAACTGTTCATGTTCTACAATGAGTTTGTTTAGTTGCAATATAGGGAATAATAATTGCAATTAAATTATTTTTGTAAATTGTTCAGAGTTTCTAGTTCTGAGTTTTTATTGTGTTTGAATTATTTTGGCTCGTTCTCGTCTTATAAATGTTAACCAGCATCATCTTTTTTAAAAAACCCGTTTCTCAAACCGTCACTGAAGAAACCCTCGTGTCTTAATGAGTCTGAGTTTGTATTTCTGAGCCTTTAACAGCGAGTTTCACTCACCCCTGTGCTGACTAACGACAGCATGATTCTCTCGTTGAGCGCCAGAGTCTCCCCCTGCTTCATCTTGATCCTTTTCTTGTCCAAACACTTCATGGCGTACCTGATGTTCAAACAGATGATTAATCACAGCCGCTCACAGCATCCGTATGTACTTTCGCTGTTTTCTCATCTTTGATTTCTTACATCTTCCCCGTGTCGGCCTTCCTGCAGCCGTACACCTCGCCGAAGCCGCCTCTGCCGATGATCCGATGCACGCTGAAGTCGTTCATGGTCAGCTGAGGATGAACGGAGGAGAAAAGGGTCAGAAAGAAACAAACCCAGTCAGAGTAAAGGAAGGTAATTAAAGGTGTTAAACTCATGAAAGCAAACACACACTAACTTTACACCTTTAACACTCTGTAAAGTTTGTCTCTGAGTGTGTGTGAGTGATAAGAGTGTTTACATCCTGGAGGCATCCTGCTTTGAGCCGTAAAACCAACATTATGAGATTTATCATTAAACTCTTAAACTGATCACTAACCCATGAATGAGTTACTGCCTCCATCATGTTTTTACAACTCGGTGTTAATTTTTAATTCAGCAGCGTGAACATGAAATGGAGTGGAACTAAAGAGCGGTGTTGTGTGTGTTTTATTTTCTCTTTTGATCCGAACACACAGAAGACAAAGGCGCCGCCGTGAAAGAGAAACAGGTGCATTCAGGTTTGGAGACGAGGCTCTGAATCCAGATCTACAGACTCTTATTTCTGAATTTGATGCTGCAACTCGTTCCTAAAAAGCTTAAACAGGTTCAACAAAAGTCTGTTAAAGTTGCTGATGCTGAAAAAACAGCTGTTTGGATCATTCCACAGGTGAACAGGTTGATTTAAACAGGTGAGTGTCATTATTGGGTATAAAAGGAGCACCATCCCCAAAAAGATGGAGCCGGGTTCACCACTTTGTCAACAACTGCGTGAGCAAATAGTCCAACAGTTTAAGAACAATGTTTCTCAACTTTGTCCAACTGCAGGAATTGATGGATTTCATCATCTACAGACCATAATATCATCAAAAGATTCAGAGAATCTGGAGAAATCCCTGCAATCTCAGAGGAAAAAAAGGAGCAGGTTTGGTGTGAAGGTCGTCTCCAGGATGCTGTGTCTGAAAAGTGCGACAACGCCGAGTAAAAGCCGAGAAAAGTTTTTAATGATGAACTTCTTTAAAGATTTCTGCTGGGAGCTTTGGTTGGTGACCGTCTCTAAGTTTGTCCGTTTTTTCAGCCACTAAAATTCCTCTGATTCATCAGTGAATCACTTTTGCTTCTACAAACCTCAATTCCAATGAAGTTGGAACGTTGTGCAAAATGTAAATAAAGACAAAAAACAATGATTTACAAATCCTCTTCAACTTATATTGGGTATAAAAGGAGCATCATCCCCAAAAGGCTCAGTCCTTCACCTCCACTTTGTCAACAACTGCGTGAGCAAATAGTCCAACAGTTTAAGAACAAAGTTTCTCAACTTTGTCCAACTGCAGGAATTGATGGATTTCATCATCTACAGACCATAATATCATCAAAAGATTCAGAGAATCTGGAGAAATCTCTGCACGTAAGCAGCAAGGCCCAAAACCAACACTGAATGGCCGTGACCTTTGACCCCTCAGGCGGCGCTGCATTAAAAACCCACATCATTGTGTAAAGGATATTAGCACGTGGGCTCAGGAACACTTCAGAAAACCATTGTCAGTTAACACAGTTCATCACTACATCTACAAGTGACAGTTCAAACTCTACCATGCAAAGACAAAGTCACACATCAACAACACACACAAACGCCGCAGAACTCTTTTTGGAAATCATGGACGTGGTGTCCTCAGGGCCAAAGAGGAAAAGGACAATCCTGATTGTTCTCAGCGCAAAGTTCAAAAGCAGCATCTGTGATGGTATGGGGGTGTGTTAGTGCCCCATGGCATCATGGGTAACTGTCCCAGTATCTGTGAAGGCAGCATTAATGCTGAAAGGTACAAACAGGTTTTGGAGCAACATCTGCTGCCATCCAAGACACTTTGTCTTTTTCAGGGACGTCCCTGATTATTTCAGCAAGACAATGAAACCAAGACACATTCTGCTCCTGTTACAACAGCGTGGCTCCGTAGTAGAAGAGTGCAGCAAACAATTAGTGTCCTCAGTTAACAAACACTAATTGAATGTTGTTGAAGAAAAGGTGATGAAACAGAGGAAACATGAACCTGTTCAGGCTTTTTAGGAAAATACAATAAAGTTTATCAGTTTGAATAACAAATATCTTGTCTTTGGAAGCAAATCTCCTTATGACGTCCGTTTCCTCTGCCTGTTGTTTCAGGATTTATGGATCTAACTGACC
Organism: Thalassoma bifasciatum; assembly: GCA_008086565.1. NCBI lineage: Eukaryota > Metazoa > Chordata > Actinopteri > Labriformes > Labridae > Thalassoma > Thalassoma bifasciatum. The sequence continues at coordinate 38,400 of RPOG01001830.1, forward strand.
TAAAGAAACTTCTAGAAGCGACTCTCACAGCTCGTACTCACATGGATGTTGAGCTCCACGTTCTTCCACTGGCAGAATCGAGTGAATTTGTCGCTGAGGGGGAGAAAAACAGAAGATGTGAGGCGGTCAGGTTTTACAGTAAGTGATTACAGAAACGGCTGAGACTCCACCTCTGTCTCACCTCTCAATGAACTTCTGGAAGATCTTCCCTCTCAAGCTGTCACAGATCTCCAGGATGTACGGCTGCAGGGGGACAGACAGAAACAGCAGCTCCTCTCAGTAACTATGTGATAAAAATTCTTTGCAAATGTCCGTGAGCCTCTCCTCTGTGTATTGTTGTGAGCTGGACCTGTGTTGTCAGATCCCGCGGCTGACGTTAAGCGTCTCTGTCTCGCTCCTTTTGTTCCAGCAGAGACGCCGCCGCCGCCGCCGCCACATTCACTGGGGCTGAGTGTGAGAGTCTGACAGGTTGATGTAATATCTCTGAGGGGGGATGAAGTCACTGGGATGGTTTTGAAGGATCAGGAATAAGAGGCATGTTGTGGTCTAAATGTGGAGATGCTTGATTAGATTTACGCGACTGAAAGGAAACAACTGTTCCTTGTTTTCAGGATCGGATTTTCCTGGGTGGCCCTTTGGCGCTCGGCGCTCTTCGCTAAATGTATAATTACCGACAGCATGAATCTGAGAATGTGCTGTTTAAAAATACTACAAGAAATGAAACAAACAGTCCCCTCATGAGGGGTTTTGAACTTTCAGAGTGTTGACGAACGAGCGGCTCGCAGCGTCACGCAGCTCGGAGACTTTACACAAACACTTCCTCTGAGGCTGTTTGCGTGTTTAAAACTTTGTTTGTGGACAGATTCTGCTCTGAGATCTGACTGCAGGATTAAAGGATGACACTCGAGTCACTGTGGGATCATAACACTGAGATTTCAGAGGTTAAGATGAGGGATAACGTCTTAATCTGTGCACAAACCACACTTTTAGTAACTCCAGGAGGGTTTAAAGCTGAGAAATTGACTGGTCACATATTTATTGCTCTTTTAATTCACTGTACAACACTTTTTAAGACCCTAAGGTTCGTCAGTGTTAAGATGTGCTGTATAAATAAAGTGGATTGGATTTGGGGTGATAAAATAACCAAAAGAAAGAAAAAAGAGACTCTGTTTACGCTCTGTCATTGAGTCTTAAGCATTGACTGCATAGAATGGACAGCGTGGCTCCGTCTGTCACCGTTCTACGATTTTGAAGCCAAAAAACCTGTTTCTCTAGCAGCCAGAGTCTGCGCAGTAGAGAATTTTTTGGTGGAGCCAAGTAAAAAAGAGAAATAAAAATATTTATTTCTTCTTCTTCAGAAGGTTTAGTCTCCTTTTGGCTCTTTCCTGAAGTTTCTTATATCCCCGATAAAAACTGCTCACCAACGGCAGCTGTCAACTATCGTAAAACGAAACTTATATCGCGGTTTTTAACGTCCAATAACTAATGAGAAACTAACTTCTCAGGAAAAAAAACACCTGAACACCATGCAGCCAGATGACATCGTCATACCACCTTAGTGTAAAGATGAGAGAAACGTTTCTACGAGGTATCGTAATTTTTTAAAGTTTTCCCGGCTCATATCTGGAATACATGGGGAGGCGGGGCTTATGACCTATACTGCAGCCAGACACCAGGGGGCGGGGCTTATGACCTATACTGCAGCCAGACACCAGGGGGCGGGGCATCTGCTGGAGGCTTCAGTTTGAGCCGAACGTCGTTACGTCCACTCATTATACAGTCTATGGTNACCTTAGTGTAAAGATGAGAGAAACGTTTCTACGAGGTATCGTAATTTTTTAAAGTTTTCCCGGCTCATATCTGGAATACATGGGGAGGCGGGGCTTATGACCTATACTGCAGCCAGACACCAGGGGGCGGGGCTTATGACCTATACTGCAGCCAGACACCAGGGGGCGGGGCTTATGACCTATACTGCAGCCAGACACCAGGGGGCGTGGCATCTGCTGGAGGCTTCAGTTTGAGCCGAACGTCGTTACGTCCACTCATTATACCGTCTATGGTTCTGACTCTGATGAGACTGCGACTTGTAAACAAATGCTTTATGAAAACGTAGATGGAGCCGCGTGTACGTGTCGGCAATCATGCTTAAGTCTGGTTCACAGGAGTGGAGTAGTGCGACCGCAAACTGCACTGGCCAGATTTATTTATTTGATATGTTTGCCATCAGGTTATAAAGTAATAAAATTTATATATAAGACTATGAGCTTACTTTCAGCAAATTTATCACATAAAGTTTTTTTTACCGGGGATATAAGAAACTTCGGGAAAGAGCCAAAAGGAGACTAAACCTTCTGAAGAAGAAGAAATAAATATTTTTATTTCTCTTTTTTACTTGGCTCCACCGGAAATTCTCTACTGCGCAGACTCTGGCTGCACAATGGCGGCTAGAGAAACGGGTTTTTTGGCTTCAAAAACGTAAAATACAGATTTTAAGTGACAGAAGTTGAAATGTTTGCATACTTCTTTGACACACACAGTCACACAAATAGTTTAAAGTTTTTGGCCTAAAAGGAAAATTGAAGCAAAACTTTTTTAAGCTTCATTCTAAGTTCAAATTGTGGACTTTTAAGCGACAGCACAAATTTCCTCCACAGCTTTTAGAAACTGTGACATACGAGGAAAAGAGGCGTTCTTTACTCCCTCAGGCAAATCAAGACTCAGAGGAACAAAACAAACACATTCTTTGGTTTTACGCCACGTTTGGTTGCTGTTTTGAAAATAACTGTGCATGTGAAGAGCAGACAGACTGTAAATCACATTAAAGGGAGGTAAAAGCATAAACACAGGTGTGTTTGAGGTGTGTAACAGGTGTGTAACAGGTGTGTGTGTTACCTGAAAGAGGGTTGGGGGAACCTGTTTCTTCTTGAGGTGACTCTGCACATGGTCCACTGCTTTCTTAGAGAAAGGCTGAGGAGACAAAGACCAGGAAAGAAAAGAAAAGAAGAGGTCATTAGAAAAATGCAGCCGTACCAGAAGTTTCACTTCTCTTTTTCTGTGTGTGTGTGTGTGTGTGTGTGTGTGTGTGTGTGTGTGTGAGAGAGAGACAGTGTGTTTATGCATGTGAGCCTGTGTGTGCAAGGATGATCATCCCCAAGTGTGTCATGACCAGAGAGCTCTGCTGCTGAGAGACGCCACCAACAACAGGACTAATATCTGTGTGTGTGTGTGTGTGTGTGTGTGTGTGTGTGTGTGGGCGGTGTATGTAATAACTTCCTGTGAGCACAAACTTTTCTTTAAATCCCAGAGTTTTGTCTCACAGGAAGCTGCTTCCAGGTTTCTAATATTGTTTCTTCATGATTTAAACCTCCATCTGTTTCATCCTCAGACTTTTTCACTCAGACATCGATAAATCCAAACTGTTCGATGAAGAAACGGTGGAAAAATTTACCATCACGTCTGTGACTCTGAGCTTCATATGCACGGTTTACATAACGGTGCAGTCGTGGATCCTTTAAGTCGTAAAACTCGTCCGTCCTGAGCTCAGTTCATCTATTAATGGGAGCTTCAGTCTGTTACGTCCACATTCCTCTCTCTCTATAACTCATCCATAATAAAACTACAACAAAAGCCATCATACTCTCAGATATTTGGCACAGAGCGCCCCCACAGTCAGGATATACGACAGGTTTGACATAATAATGTATTTAAGAGGAGAGCAGAGAGTTCATTCCTGAACACCAGCATTAACTTTCAGTCTAAATTTGATAAAAACTCAGGATTTAAAGGTGATTTTTTTCCATTAGCTGACATGGATTTCTGCCAGAAGACACAAAAAATGAGACGCTCTGCTCTTTATGGGATTTATATCAGCTAAATTAACATTAAAGGTTTAAAAACTATGACACGAGCAGACCCTGAATGATCTGGAGAGACTGAGTTATTTTTACGCTGTGCTTTTATTTTGAAGGAGCCTGATCAGGACAGTTATTTTGGTAAAAAAAGTTTGCATTGAGCTTTATTCGAACTTTTGAAGTTGTTCAGAAATATGTAGCTGCAGGTGAGTGATGTTAAATATTGGATTTCATCAGATATAATGCGGTACTATTATGCCATCCCAAGCCAAAAGTCATGATGGATATTTTGGTAACCTTCGCTTTTAGTGAGAGAAACACCAAGTATTGTGTATTACATCATAAACTGCTTGTCTCTTTTTTAAAAAGTCAACATTCTCATCATAAAACCGGATCCAAGGGACGAAATAAAGGAAGAAAAAAACAGAATACGTTCCTTCAATTTGGTTTCTTACCACTTGAAACTAATGGAGCAATGGAGATGTTAAAGTTAGGGTTGTGGCTTAGCATTTCAGCGTTAAGCATTTGCTGCGAGAAAGTGCTTTGTGTTGAAATGGGGCTCAGCATTTTCAGCATAGAGCTTTTCCTGCAAGGAAATTTGAATGTAATGCTCAGTATTTCAACATCCAGCATTTGCTGAAATTATTTTCACTTCTAGTTCTCTCTGTGTTTGAAGCCTTATATATTGTTTATGTCTCATTTGTTGCCATGGAAACCAAACTGGTTTCCTCTGCAATGATGTTTTTTTGCCACATCTGTTCCCGTGTGTGATCAGGAATCCTGCGTTTAACCCTGGTCGCATTGTTTACACTTGAGATCAGCTGTTGCGTATCCATCGTGCCTGTAGCACATGGATGCTAACCAGTGCTAGACCCGATGTTCCCTGCAAGTAAACGGGAAAGTCCTTATCTTTCCTCCGGACCCTCTGAATCCTGCAGAGGTGGAGGATGATGGGAAAATTATCATCTTAAATAACAAGTCTCAGCCTTTTCAAGAGACTTTTTACCTTTATTTTCAGTCGGCGCTCTTTTCAGACTTCTTTATCGGTTCTTTATGTACGTCTTTTGCTTACATAGTCCTATATATATATAAATATATGCTTCTCATTACACTAATTCACTAATTCAATCTTTCTGTTTCATATATTCCTGTCGCTGTGTTTGCACTTATTAATCTTTTCATTCCACTTGTCACTTGAGTGAAAAAACATCATTCAAACCAGCATGAAAAGCTTCACTGCTGCTGAGTCAGTTTCACCTTTATTTGCTGTTTCTATGAAGCTCATGAGGCCGTGGAAAATAAACTCTGGTGACTTTTATGTGAAAGTCGAGTAAAAGAGAAATTTCTTTCAGCTATTGAGCTTCCAGGAGTGTTTTTTTTCAGTTAAAGCTTCAACTGTTTTGATTCTAAACTGTCAGAAATCGAGATGTAAAAGCAACAAGTGCTTGTGAAGATTTCACTTTGTGCACATTTGGATTATTTTGAATCATTTGTTGGACAAAAACATTCGTACAAGGATAAAATAGTTTGGGGTTTTTTGTTTGTTTTTGCAAAGTGATTTGCTGTTTAAAGAACTTTTATGGCTTAAAGATCAATTGAGTGTCTATACAAACAGCACTTACAGACTGAAAGTGCAACATGCAACTCATAACCTTGCACTGTTTTTAATCGTTTTGATGAATACTTGTTGGAATATTTCAAGTAATTTGTTGGAAAAAACTTTCGCACGAGGATTAAATAGAGTTTTGCAAAGTGATTTGTTGCTTTAAGAACTTTTAAGGCTTTAAGATCGATTGAGGATCTATAAAATACTATAACCTTGCACTGTTTTAATCATTTTGATGAATTTATTCTCCGTATTTCTGATTTTTAATAACTCTTGAGCTAAGTCAGTGTTTTTCTTTTTAATCTTTCATTCCATCTTAATCCCTAATACTTTCTCTACTCTTTCTTTCTAACAGTGTGGATCTAAAGTGGCGTGCTTTAGATTTCTGATTCTATTGAGTTGGTGCATTTTTGAAGAATTCAATAAAAAGCGTTTTATTTTTGATGTGGATCACTTTGAGAAATTTTCTTTGAAAGATTTGTGAAGAGAAAAAACGTCAAAGTCTGAAGAGAATGAAGGTTTTTTCTCTTCTTTTTCTCCTCTGAATGACTTTAAGTCCCTCTGGTTCCTGCTGTGAGCTCTTTCAGACCAACAGGTGTTTGCTTTGTGTGTGTGACCTGCGGTGCATCACTGACGCAGAGTGTGTGTGTGTGTGTGAGTGTGTGTGTCCTCACATGTGAAGAGGACAGCAGCTCCTTCATGATGTATCCGTCGTAGATCTGTCGGCTGCGGCTCAGTCTCTCCTCCTCAGAGTCCAGCTTCTCGTAGTCTTTAATCTGAGACGACATCAGGAGGTCAGATCATCGCCAAACAACAGCGGGCGCTTTCTCCTCAGAGCCTGAATCTCAATGAGCGGGATTACCGCGCCTAATCTCTACTGCCATCCCATGATGCCGCCTAATCCCAAACACACACACACGCAGACACTTCTGACTTACGTCTTCGTAGAACTTGAGCTGCGGCACGGCCTCGTCGATCTCGTTCATACAGAAATCTTTGAAGAGGAGGAAACCTGAGGGACACACAGAGACACGACGTCAGGACCACAAACACCGAGGCAAACATCTTCAAACTGTTTCCAGACTCAAGGTCCTCGATCAACCTGAGCACCAACTTTAAGGATTAAAACCTCACACTCACTTTAAGACGTGCAAGAAGTAAAACAAACAAATCAACACAGAATCATCAGACAAATTCTTCATTTGTAGCTTTTATCTAGAGCAGTGGTTCCCAACCTTTTTCAATTCAGGGCCCACTTTTTAGTCTCAAAATTTTTTCGCAGCCCACCTCTGACCATATAATTATGGGGGCTGTATAGCGCTTGATTTGTAACAAAGACCCGAAATGTAAGAAAAATGTGATAAAACCCGAAATGTGATAACTGGTCAATGATGTAACAGATGCTGAGCCCAGAAGGTAAAAGTCATTTGCCCACGATATAACAACTTGTTAAATGTTGGGTCAGTGATAATAGTCTTGGGATATACAACATTTATTTAATCAAATTTCAGGGTTTTGTTAAATTTGGGGTCATGTTACATGTTGGGCTTTAACTTTCCCTCTTCAAGGACTTTTCTTATATACAAACGTTCGAACATGTTGAATATCCTTACAAATGTAACCAAGCTTTAATATTTAAACATTATTCTGTACATTTGTGTCTTTATATAATTACCCTTCATTAAAACTCAGACTATTTTGAAAATGATTTGGCGGCCCATTTGCAATATCTCTGCGGCCCACCAGGGGGCCACGGACCACAGGTTGGGAATCACTGATCTAGATGTTCTGGTGACATTTTCTCCCTCCAGATACCGACTCGGATACTTGTGCTGATACCAATCCGATACCAGTATGTTATAAAGTAAAGAAAGTGATAGAATTATCACTGTGGTAAAGTCTGACTCAGGTTAAACCCCTTGCAAAACATGAATACTGTTTTAAAAGCAACAAAGAAGAACTGTTCCAGAGTTTAATGAAGCTAAACTTTAGATTTCCAGTTTAATAAATTATGTGGTATTGGATCAGTGCCTGGGCTGCAGTAGTCGCTGTTGCAGATATAAACATTTTCTGCAGCTTCTAGGAAATTTGCCACTGTATCTCTTTCATAAAAACATTGTAAAACTTTTTCTTTTAAAGGCCGCAGTGACCTCAAACTAAGTTTTATTGCTGCTCTTTAGAGCCCGACCGATTAATATATATATATAGTATATATGCTATCAATCCAACATTATGTGAAAAAGTCCAAACTTTCACATTAAGGGTAAAAAAATTAAGATAAAGGCAAATGTCTAAGATAAAAAGTCGAATTTTTGAGATTAAGCATCAAAATTTTGATATAAAGAGTCAAAATTCCAAGATTTAAGTCAAAACTATGAGAAATAAACACAATATTAATAAATAAAAGGCAAAATTTTGAAAAAAAAAAAAAAGGGAAGATTTTTAGATAAATAGTCAAACACCTCCACTGAGTCTGAACTTTAAACACAACTCGTTATTTTTAATGGTATTTGTAGTTTTAACAACTGAAGAACAAAATAAGACATCTTTGACTCTTAACTTTTAAAAACAATTGAGTGCAAAATAACTGTTTTATGTTAAAAAAACATAAATAAAATCCAAAACAATGTAAAAAAAACAAATTAAATAAGTGATAATAAGAAAAACGAACGAAATTCAACAATCCCAAAGAACAAAAGGATATTTTCTCACCAGTTTTACACTTAAACACGTGTGTGTGTGTGAGTGTGAAACAGCTGACACTAAAGATCCTGGGTCAGTCAGGAGCTAAAAAAATTGCAGTTTTGACGATGACACGACCGCGATTTCGATCAGAAACAATAAATCTTTCAACCCTAGACTCTCCCATCATCAATGCAAGATCTTGGTGAAAAATTAATGCAACACTGCATGGAAATAAATCTGTGACATTGCAGAAGCTTATGGAAACAATGCCACAGCGAATGTAATCAAAGCTAAAGGCGGTTCAACGAAATATTAGAGTGTATGACCTTTTTTTTTTTCTTTGACCAGGTCGTGTATGTAAGTAACCTGAGGTAAAGAGCGGCCGCTGTGTTTACTGTATCAGCCTCACAATGGATCCAGCTTGTCTTGTTCTGACTGAAGCTGACTGTGAGTCTCTGCTTCCTGCTAATGTTTCCTCACACACACACACACACACACACACACACACACACACACACACACTCACACACTCACACACACACAGAGTGCTCATAATTATAGGAGATGGCAGCAGCATTATTGGCTGAAAATGACACACTCTGTGTTACTCTCAAACTCACTGACAGAGGATAATAATCTCACGACGTGCAGTCAAATCCACACTCGTGGTGGAAACATTATCTGGAGAAGAAGAAGAGGAAGAGGAGGAGGAGGAGGAGGGGCCTGGGGGGGGATGAAACCCGCTGTTGCCATGGTAATTGCCTCTCTGGATACAGGGCGTGTGTGTGTGTGTGTGTGTGTGTGTGTGTGTGTGAGGAGTCAGAGAGGAGGTGTACAGTAGAGATGTGAAGATCCTCTGGTGACAGAACATGAAGTCTGACATCAGGAGATGGCGTGAAGACGAGAAGAGCGGTGAGACTCGGTGACCCGCGGCGTGCGGCGTGGCAACAGGAATCTTCACCGCGGCTTTAACTGATCAGCTTCAGGTATTAACACAAATAGACGGTTAACGAGATTCCTGTCAGGAGACCGTGAGGCCGTCAGTCGCTCCGACCTTCCTCTGACCTGAGAGGTGTGAGCGCGGCACGATGACCATCAGACCACAACGCCGCCAACGAGGCCAACGAGGCCAACGGCGAGCTTAAAAACAAGCTTTTAAAGTCTAAAAACCAGACGCATCAGAGCTGGAAGTGTCAACACAAATGTATGCTGCAACTTTTATGAAACATATACTAATCTCACATGTTTTTAACTGCACATATAAAGGTGTAGTGCAACATTTTAATGTCTTTTCCAACACATTCTGACATTTTTATTAAACCAAAATGATTAATTAACAACAAAAACTGATGATAGATGAAATATTTGTTGCATTTGTCGCCAAAAATAAGGATTAACTTTCTTCAAACTTCATGAATTAGAAGATTTTTTTGTATTTCTCAGCTGATTTGATGTGAAAACTTCTGTAATAAAAAATATCTTTAATATCTCAAAATATGAGCGACAACTTACTCTATATTTGTTGGTTTCCTGTTTTAAAACTCAAAATTAAAGCGTAACGCATCATTTTTTTAAAGATATTTTTGGGCTTTTCTGCCCTTAATTGGAGGAGGACAGTGCATAGAGTAGGAAAGGGGGAGAGAGTGGGAAACAGGCCACAGGCGGGAATGGAACCCAGGCCATCTGCGCCAGGCACGCAATATTTTTAAGTCTTTTTTGACTCATTTTTGCATTTTATTAAACAAAAATGAGGAATAAAAGAAAAATGTGGCACTTTTTCTTTTGAAAATGACACTCTTTTTTTTTAAACTCCATATTTATGGATTTTGTGCTTTTCCTCTGTTGAATTTACATGAAAACTATAATAGGATTAAGGTGAAGTTCACTCTGAAAGCTTTTAAAAGTTCTTAATTTCATATCTAAATTAAAAGCTGCAAATATTTAGATGATTAATGACCTCACATGTATTTGAAAGCAACAATAAAGGTGCAGTGCAACATTTTTATGTCTTTTCCAACACATTCTGACATTTTTATTAAACCAAAATAATTAACTAACGACAAAAAATGATGACAGATGAAATATTTGTTGCAACTGTCACCAAAAATACGTATTAACCTTTCAACTTTATGAATAAGAAGATTTTTTGTTTTTCTCAGCTGATTTTATGTGAAACTTCTGTAATAAAGAAGCTTTTAATCATTCAAAATATGAGCTACAACTTCACATATACTCATTAAATAGACTCATTTTTGCATTTTATTTCACAAAAATGAGGAATAAAAGAAAAATGTGGCACTTTTTCTTTTGGAAATGATACTTAACTCTTTTTTTTAACTTAATACATGTGATTTTGTGCTTTTCCCCTGTTGAATTTACATGAAAACTATAATAGGATTAAGGTGAAGTTCACACTGAAAGCTTTTAAAAGTTCATAATTTCATATTTAAATTAAAAGCTGCAACTTTTTTGGATGATTAATGACCTCATCACATGTATTTGAAAGCAAAAATAAAGGTGCAGTGCAGCAATTGTTAATATCTTTTGTGATGTATTTTTGCATTTTCAGGAAACATAAATGATTCATTAACCAAAAAACATGAGTACAGAAGAAATATTTGTTTCATTACTGATTGAAATAAATGCTAAACTCTCTTTTCAGCCTAAAAAAAAAGTTTCAACTTTTTTCTGATTGAATTTATAAGAAACTAAAGATGTCAGGGATTTCATTTTAGTTTTGAAGGAATAATTCCCTCTGTCCAATCACCAATAACTGGTGTCATTATTTAAATACCATATATTCTTCGTAGAATACTTTATATTTTATGCTTCTATTTCAATTTTTTTATGACGCTTATACCTATTTTTTGTACTTTTCCTATATTCTAACACTATTTCAAAGGGAGTGGCTGCAACTAAAAAGCAGTCACAACTTTTTAAAAGCAAATAAAACAGTTTAATGCAACAGTTTTATGTCTCTTATGATGCATTTTTGCATTTTCAGGAGACGAAAATGATGCATTAACCAAAAAACATGAGTTCAGACGAAATATTTGTTTCATTTCTGATTAAAAATGATGCTACACTTTCTATTCAGCTTCAAAAACTAACAAATAAGGTGCCATAACCTGAGACCTAGAAAAGAACACACTATATCTTGTATTTAAATTCTTATAACATTAATACCTTTTTTTCTACTAATCCATTTTTAGCACTTTGACTACAAGGCAATTTCTCCAGTGAAGTATTTCTGATTCTGATTTAAAGAAATTTAAATAACTGTGGATGTAAATATCTTATGTTTTCTGAATCTTTGGTAACATTTATGGACTGAACTTGACTTATGTGTAAATTAAATGACAAATATTGACTCTGAATCTTGAGTATGATGTTGTTGTGTGGTTGTTTTTTGCAGAATTGTGCATTAATTTCAGCGTTAAAGATGGAGGAGGTGTTGAGTTTGCATCAATATCAAACTGAAGGAGGAGAAATGTGACAGTGAGACTCATTTTCTGATCGAACGAAGCCAAAGAGCGAAAGAACCAGGAGGGAAACTGCTGCTGCTGAAACCGTCGCCCATTCAGAGTCAGAGCGAGCGTTTTTTTAGGCGCAGAAATCGACCGCAGAACGACCACGGATCGACCTCAGAAACTCTCCTCTTGGCTTTTCTTTCACTTCTGCAGCTTCACTCTTCTTTCGCTCTTTCACTTTGCAGCAGGAGCCATTTGTTTTGGGCCTCCTGCCGACTATCATCCATCCCCACGTCTTCCTCTGCGCTTTATCTCTGCTGCAGACGTGATGCATCATTTCCCCTCCAACGCCACCGCCACTGCCGCTGTGCTGACACTCGGGTTCCTCGCTCAAATAAAACCTGCTCACATGCATCTACGCAGGGCGAAGGGGGGGCATCCTTGTTTGCAGAATGGGTGCTGCTGACAACCAGGAAGACCACACACACTCACACTCACACACACACACACACACAGAAACACAGGGAGGACTAAACGTGCCAGAGAGGTATTAGAGCGGAGGGACGGAGAGGAAAACGACTGTTCTTACATCACCAAGACTCAAGGATTAACCTTAATCGCTGAACACTTCAACACTGCCCAGCTAATTCAACAAATGGCCTCTTCCAGTGCAGACAGACGTGCACACACACACATACACACACACACACAAACTTACACACACACACACACACACACACACACACACGGCTCAAATCAGACACGAGTTCCTCTGAGCTGCGGCTCATTAGTGAGATCACCTGAACTTTCTAAAAATACTGAGCTGCCATCGTCTTTCATCATCAGCGTGAGCCACGGCAACAGTTGGCCGCGCCGTGACACGCAGGTAGAAAAACCACAAACCGCAAACATGATCTAATATTCTGCCCGCTACTCCTCGAGCACAGTTGCACCAATTCTGACCACTCAAAAGGTAAAATGTTAAAAATGACGAGGAATGGTTGGCTTTTCCGAAATTTTTTGGCCCATTGAAATGAATGGAGAATTTGATTTGTTCCCATAAATAAGAGTTGATGTTGCTTTAAATGCAAAACAAACTATAGGAGACTAATTTACAGTCAAAGCTGTTCATCATTTTGTGAATCAGGTCGAACAAAGACTCGATGAAGGCTGAAAGTGATACGACTAAACTGAAACTACAAAAAAAGAAATTTTTTGGCCCATTAAAATGAATGGAGAATATGATTCGTTTACATAAATAAGAGTTGATGTTGCTTTAAATGCAAAACAGTTTATTTTCATGGCAGCAAACTATAGGATACTAATTTACAGTCAAAGCTGTTCATCATTTTGTGAATCAGGTCAAACAAAGATTCAATGAAGGCTGAAAAAGTGATACGACTAAACTGAAACTGCAAAAAAAGGAGCTTCATCTAAAGTCGGACTTCCTGTCTAATCTCATCTACGCTACCTGTCAGGACTCGTATGACAAGATTAATGTAACTTCAGGACCATAAATCTTACAAATACAGTTTGAGTATTATTCAAAAACTAAAGGTTTGGATTGTTATCGTCTCATTATTAGAGTTTAAATCATTTGGAAAAGCTTTCTCTGCAAACATGATCTAATATTCTGCCTCTTACTCCTCGAGCAAAGTTGCACCAATTCTGACCACTCAAAAAGTAAAATGTTAAAAATGACGAGGAATGGTTGGCTTTTCCGAAATTTTTTGGCCCATTGAAACGAATGGAGAATTTGATTAGTTTCCATGAATAAGAGTTGATGTTGCTTTAAATGCTAAACAAACTATAGGATACTAATTTACAGTCAAAGCTGTTCATCATTTTGTGAATCAGGTCGAACAAAGATTCAATGAAGGCTGAAAAAGTGATATGACTAAACTGAAACTACAAAAAAAGGAGCTTCATCTAAAGTCGGACTTCCTGTCTAATCTCATCAACGCTACCTGTCAGGACTCGTATGACAAGATTTATGTAACTTCAGGACCATAAATCTTACAAATACAGTTTGAGTATCATTCAAAGACTAAAGGTTTGGATTGTTATTGTCTCGTTATAAGAGTTTAATTCATTTGGAAAAGCTTTTTCTGCCCCCCCCCGCCTTCCTGCGCCATTAGAAATGACCGAGCATAAATCACGCTGCAGCTCATGAGGAGGTGAAGAGGCAGAACAACAACAATATTTCATTTCATCTCATTTTATGGATAAAAAAGTGTGTTATCAAGGGGTCATGTGAGACAGGGGGGGGGGCTGTGTTGAATTATACATACTCTGACCTTTACTGGTGGAGGAGAGCCAGCGCTGAGCAGACCACTGTGTGTGCGTGTGTGTGTGTGTGTGTGTGTGTGTGTGAGATATTCATTCAAGAGCAGCATCAGAAGGAGCAAACAATGTGAAGTATTCTCACAGTCTGATGGTGATTACCAAGTGTGAGTGCAGGCTAAAGGCTGCTAATATTAGCCACAGAAATGCTAATCACCGACGGCTGCCCGCTCGCTCTGAATCCTAATTTTATAAAGTGGGTTTTAAAGCTGACACAGATTCATAAATCATCAATGAATCAGACCTTTTTACTACAGGAGACTCCACCTGTGTTCGCTGATGAAATATCTTCATTATGAGGACGGTGAGCCTCTTGTTTGCTATACTGTACCATGTAAAAACAGCATTTATTGGGTTTTAGGTTCAAATATGTAATATTTGTTCATTTTAATGTGATTAATTTTATTGTTTTTTCGTCATTTTGCCGACAAAACCCACTTTTAAACCCTGTTTTTAAACAGTATGGGGGAAATCTGACTACAAGCTTATCCTTTGACCCCACACACTGCTGTATTTTCAGCTTTTTTAGGATTTAGATCTCAAATATTACAGTTCACTACACAGGATTTATTCCCAGTGTGAGTCACAGAATCACCATCTTATATTATTTTGTGACCGAATCACTCCATCCTGATGTAAAAGGCCGTCATTTATGTGGCATTGTGTCATATTCTGGGGCAAAAATCCTGGTTTCTTCTTGCTATTAAGTTAAAAAACTGATTTTCAGCTGTGTGAACTCTCCTCTGAGCTGGACAGTTTTATCCAGGCTCAGAAATATTCACACTAACTTGCCAAGAATTAAAAACTTATATTTAGATATGATAGAAATTTAACCTTGTTTTTAAAGTTTTTACTTGTTTCTTTCTTTTGGGCTAGGGTAATCTTAAATTAAGCGCTAATGTGTTTTTTGTTTTGTTTTTGAACAACACATTACCATGTGGACGGAGCAGAGACGGAGCAGAGACGGAGCAGAGACGGAGCAGAGACGGAGCAGAGAATGAAAAAAAGGGAGCAGAGACGGAGCAGAGCAGAAACGGAGCAAAAATGGAGCAATGACAGAGCAGAAAGGCAGCAGAAATGGAGCAGAGATGGAGAAGAGATGGAGAAGAAACAGAAACAGAGCGGAGACGGAGAAGAGACGAAGCAGTAATGGAGCAGAGACAGAGCAGAGATGGAGCAAAGACGCAGCAGAGACGGAGCAGAAACAGAGCAGAGAAAGAGCAGAAACGTGGCAGAAAAGGAGCAAAAAACGGACCAGAAACGGAGCAGAGACGGAGCAGAAACTGAGCAAAAACGGACCAGAAACGGAGCAGAAATGGAGCAGAGACGGAGCAAAAATGGAGCAGAGACAGAGCAGAAACGTGGCAGAAAAGGAGCAAAAAACGGAGCAGAAATGGAGCAGAGATGGAGAAGAGACGGAGCAGAGACGGAGCAGAGATGGAGAAGAGATGGAGCAGAAATGGAGCAGAGAAATAGCAGAAATGGAGCAGAGACGGAGCAGAGACGATGCAGAGATGGAGCAGAAACTGAGCAAAAACGGAGCAGAAACGGAGCAGAGACGGAGCAGAGATGGAGCAGAGATGGAGCAGAGATGGAGCAGAAATGGAGCAGAGATGGAGAAGAGACGGAGCAGAAACGGAGCAGAGACGGAGCAGAGATGGAGCAGAAATGGAGCAGAGAAATAGCAGAAATGGAGCAGAGACGGAGCAGAGACGATGCAGAGATGGAGCAGAAACTGAGCAAAAACGGAGCAGAAACGGAGCAGAGACGGAGCAGAAACAAAGCAGAAGTAAAGCTGAAACAAAGCAGGGACGGAGAAAAAACGAAGCAGAGACAGAGCAGAGATGGAGCAGAGATGGAGCAGAGAACGATAATAAAAAGGAGTGGAAACGGAGCCAAGATAGAGCAGAGACTGAGAAGAGATGGAGCAGAAATGGAGCAAAAACGGACCAGAAACGTAGCAGAAATGCATTTAGTGGCATACTTCAGGACTCCTACTCCTTGAAAGTATAGTCATCCTAACACAATGACCTGATTTCACCACCTTGTAATATTGGAGGATTAAATTCTATTTGCACATTTGAAACTCCTTTATTAATTTGATATCTGCAACAGTTATCCCACTTCATGCAGCAGTATCTGTCTTTTTCCTGCAGAGTCAGGTGTTTGCAGCCAGAGCATCAATCTTCCACAGCGACCAATGAGCAGCAGGAACCATCTGTTTAACTCTGATGTGTCAATAATGTGTATGAATGTCATCATCGTGTTATGAAAGAGTGAAACGCATCAGTACGATCTGAGTCTGTGCAGGAAATGGAGGTAAAATGGGAGAACAAGTGTTAGAAAGACAGAAAGAGGAGAAAAAGATCAGCGATGTTTGGTGAGAAGTAAAAGCTCTGAGTGCAGCAGAATACAACAATCTCTGATCAAATATTTATCAGACGCCATTAAGCTTTGATCAGTGGAGCAAATCCCATTTCTGCTGTTTGGACTTTTATTATCAGCTCATTTGATCTTATTACCAGAGTGCAACAGGAAACATCTGAGGTCTCACATGAAGAAAGGAACTTCCAGATAGAGAAAGTGGAGATGAAAACACGCCGTCAGCGCCTCGTGCTTGTTTTAAACTCTCTTTGTTGATGAAGTGGAGAAAGCGGCTAGCACGAAACGCCGAGCGCTCGGACGTAAGCGGCGGTCGTGTTTTTATGACACCTTCTGCCTTTATCACTACACGACTGTTTGCTTAAAGTTAAAACAAATTACAGAGCGGATGTCTCGTCCTGGAGCAAACCTGAGTGTTTACAGAGTCGACTGCGTTGAATATACGGAGCCGCGCTGCAGCTTTGTCCCCACAATCGAACACACTGTTCTGTGCTCTGCTAATGCAACAACATACATCAAAGTGTGAAAACTGGGAGGCTTCAGTTTGTAGAAGACGACACCGACAGGTGAAGGTTCCCACGCTGCTTCAGGAGCAGGAGGAGGGAAAGTGACGATACACCCCGGCTTCAACGCACGACCGCATCAGAAAGAGCCGCTGAACGACTCATAACATCCAAACTACTACGCCCAACACAATCAGAGGGACGTTTACATTTCAGAATAAAAGCACCTCAGCGAAGTATGTCCACTAAAGTGTCGTTTACAAAACAAAAAGATCATTTTCCAAAAAGTCTGAAAGGATTCCTGCTAGGGCTGAACGATTTATCGTTTTCTGATTGCAATTCCCAACATCGTGATCATGTGATCGCTAAAGCTGTGTTTTTTAATTTTTGCTCCTGACTGACCCAGGATCTGTTATATCAGCTGTTTCACACACACCTGTCTTTGAGTGTGAGACTGTTGGAAAAATCCTTTTTTCCTTGGGATTGTTGAACTTTGCTTTAAATTTTTTTGTTTTAACTTGACACAACTGAGAATATTTTGCGCTACATCATTTTTAAAAGTTAAGAGTCAAAGATAGCTCTTTGTGTTCTTCAGTTTTTATAATTAAAAATACAATTTAAAAGTCCAGTTAGAAAAATAACAAGAATATATGCTAGACTCTGGGTTTAAAGAAAAGTCAAAACTCAGCGATTTATCTAAAAATCTTTAAAAAATTTTTTTGCCTTTTATCCCATAATTTTTTATTTATTTCGTAAAATTCTGACTTAAATCTTAGAGTTTTGACTTTTTATATCACAATTTCAACTTTTTATCTCAAACATTGCCTTTATTTCAAAACTTGAGAAATGAGAAAATTTGGACTTTTTCCACATAATATTAAATTGATTTCTTAAACTCTAACAGTTATTGACTTTTTGTCTCAGAATTTTGTCTTTATTTCTCAAAATTTCCAGTTTTCACATCAAAATATTGACCTTTTATCTCAAAGTCGGAAACAATTCTTACCTTCAGTTTTCATTTTCATCCTCACATTAGAGTAAAAGCTTTTGATGTTTCAATGGTTTGATGCAATTTTCTGTCAAGTTTGTAAATGTTACTGTACATTGTGAAAACTTCACTAAAGTTTGATTTAAAGAAAATTGTGAAATCGCTTTATCTGCCAGAAAAATCGCAAATAGATCTTTTTCTAAAACCGTTCAGCCCTAATTCCTGCAGTGCAATACAAAAAATCATTTTATTTCAAGGATATAAAAGACAAATTCAATGATTGCATTGCTTGGGAAAATAAGATGAATGTATTAATTCAAGAAACTAACAAAGCAAAGTTTATCTCACCACACTGGCAGATTTTTTTAAGGCAATTCCAGCATCATTTTTGTCTTCTAATATATAAAATCAGACATTTTTCTGGGCTTTTCGGCTGAATGTGGATCATATTAAGACCAATAAGACAATTTCGCCTAAAAATAAAACCAACCTTCATCAGATATTAATTGTTGAAGAATAAAAAAAACAGTCGCCCTTTGGTATTGCAATGAAAGGCTCCTGATTGGTCAGAACTGGAAACTTTAAAATCTTCAAAGTAGATTCATTTACAAAAATTTGTTCAATATTTGCCAACAAAGGGATTAACTTTTCACATAAAAACTGTTTTTTCTCTATGTCATTAACATGTTTAATTCAGCTGTAAAGTTGGACTCTTTAATATGAGTGTGAATGGGGCCTTGTTGGGTTTTGGTGCAAGCTCCAAGTGGACACTTGAGGTACTGCAATGTTTTTAAACTTCCACTCTCACTACAAAACAGACATATAATCAAATATTAAGAGCTAATGTAAAGTCTTATCCATTATAAAAGTGTATGAGACTCATATATTGTTGTATCTATGACTTATAATCAGTCTTTTGAGACAATTTTGACTAAAAATACCATGTAAACATTTGGTTAGAGTCCAGTTCTTGGAGAAAATGTGGGCCTGGAACATTGTGACCATAGCTTTGAATTATCCGTAAATCAATTAAGTGGTGGATAAATGAAGTAATTGTTTTATTATCATTTTATTGACTTACTGCAGTGTTTTTGCAATCCACATGAAAAAATCTAAGAAGAATTGTGTGTGATAAGTTTCATGTCTTTAGTGTTATCTCAAGACAGTTAAACCACATTTTTCTTGCATCATTTTTTGCCTTCTATTATCTTTAAAGGAGACATTTTCTGGACTTGTCCGATGAATGTGGCTCAGATTTAGTCAAATATCAAAGTAAGACTTTCTAACCTTCTCTTTGAGGCTCCAGAACAGGGAATTTGAGGAAATCTGGAAGAGGTGGAATAAATATTCTGCCCTGAAATACCAAACTTTTGTATAGGAAGGGGGGAAAAATCCTTTTATTTTATTTTAGTCTATTTATTTTTATCTTTTTTCTTTCCCTTTTCTCTTCTTATTATACTGTTGTATATCCACACCCCATGTTCTTACCAATATATGTTGGTTTTTTTTCTGCGTAAAATTGTATAAAAGATAAATATGGATCAGATTGTAAATGTAAAATGCAGAATGTACAGTCATTAAATGATCCTAAATAAAGAAAAAAATATATTTAAAAAAAAAGTAAGACTTGCTTAGATATCAGGTTTCTCAGTGTGGTATCACTCTCTTTAAAGTTACCAGGCTCCATTGACAAAAACGTCAACTTTACCAAGAGAAACGTGGACCTGCGTCTGTTTTTATGGCTTTATCAGATATTTGAATTATGATATTGTGCCTGAATAAAAGTGGGTTGAATGCAAACTGACCATTAAAAGCACATTAGTGATGCAGTAACTCCCAAACAAACAGCTGCAGACAGAAGGAGACAAAGGAAGTGATGTTGATTTGGTGAATGGAGTCTGGTGGCTTTTCAGAGAGAGAGAGAAGTAATGTCTGTTTCTGGATTTAAAAACATCTTGAATAAAACGCCCTCTCTCTCTTTCTCTTCCTCTCTCTCTCTCTCTCTGTCTGCAGGATCTTTTCTGTGATGTTGTCAGACTCTTTGAATAACAATCGGAGCCTGTCGGGGACAAAAACAAGAACTCCAAAAGGATCAGAGGCATTTGTCGGGAAGAATTACGCTCCTGCCAAGTTGCAGATGCCGGCTCAAGCGTTCCACGAATGCAGCTCCAAGATTTTTTATCCCCATTAGCCAATTAGAGCCTGATATGTGTAAAGATTTGACCCTGACTGGAATTCCTCTTTAACAAGCCACCAGCGCTCGCTTTTAAAACCAGAAAAAGGGACGAAAGAGGCTCCAAACAGACAATTAAGGACAAAGACAAACAGACTGAGGGACACATGGCGAGTTAGATCACACACACACACACACACGAGCCTGCAGCCAAAACTGAGAAAGGAGGGGAAGAGTTTGGGTCAGGGGGAAAATGGAAAGTGGGCAACAAAGCGAAAAGCTGACATCTGTCTCTGTCGAGCGCAGAGAGGAGAAAAATAAGCTTAAACTCTCCGTCCATTCAGCCAATGAAACGACTCGTTGGACGTGAGGTGTTTCGTCCACGCATCAGAGAAAGGAATCACCCGTCTTTAAATAACCTCTTCAAGGCGGGAGTGCGTCCTGGCGTTTGCACAAACAGGATGAAAGCGGCGCTCAGCGAGAGGCCGAGCTGCGCCGTGTTAGCAGACACGCTTGGACTCACTTTGAAGTGTATGTTAACAAGTTTTTATTCCATTATGTACCTTTGGAAACAACGCCTAACACACCCTGCAAACAAACACTCGCTCACTGTTTAACACACACAGGTGTTAGTCGCTCGTTGCTGGAACTGTGTCATGTCACAAAGTTGCAAAACGAACAAGAAGCATCTTTAAAATCGACACTAACTCAGCGATAAAGCTTTTTTAAAGATTCGCAGAGAGAAAAGTAAATGAGATCAACCTTCTTCCTTCGACGTGGGAAGGTAAAGTGTTTTTGTTAGGACAGTACGTCAGGGCCTGGAGCGTGTGTTTTACATCAGGATCATTTTGTTTTCACCGACACCTGTTCGCTGAGAAAAATCCAGGTGTTGTTTAGTTCCATGTGAACGAGCAAATCTGCAACAATAATCCTCCTCTTTATGGCATTGTTGCAGGAAATCTGAGTAAAAAATGGCTCAGGGAAGAACAGTTTCACTCTGACGAGGATTGAATTTTATCAAAGCCACCGTGATGTCAGGAGAGACAGAGACGGACACGATGCAGATCTGGTGGAATATGGTTTCAAAATGTAAAGAAAAGCAGATAAATTAAGAACATGTGTAAGCTCAAACACACTTTTATCAAACTACTGAAACTCATTTCTGGAGTCATTTGTTGTAATAAATGAATAAATGTAATGAAAGTTTAGTTTTGGTAATTTTGAGTTCGATTTTTGTCTTCTTTGGGGTTGATTTTAGTCTTTCTATATTAGTTTTCGGTTATCAAGGGTTTGTTTTGGTCTTTTTCGGGTTTGATTTTGGTCGTACATTATTTGGTTTAATCATACAAGGTTTGATTTTGGTTATTTAGGGTTTGATTTTAGTCTTTTAAGGTTTGATTTTGGTCATCCATGTTAGATTTTGTCATCCAAGATTTAATTTCTGGTCATTCAGAGTTCAATTTTGGTCATCCCGGGTGTGATTTTGGTTATTTAGGGTTTGATTTCAGTTTTTTTGGGTTTGCTTTTGGTCTTTTTGGGGGTTTCACTTTGGTCATCTATGTTAGATTTTGTTATCCAGTTTTAGATTTCTGGTCATTTAGGTTTCAATTTTGGTTATTTGGGGTTTGATTTTAGTCTTTCTGGGTTTGATTTTGGTCATTAAAGGTTTGATTTTAGTCTTTATGGGTCTGATTTTGGTCATTCAGGGTTTGATTTTGGTCTTTTTGGGGGTTTCACTTTGTTAATCTATGTTAGATTTTGTTATCCAGTTTTAGATTTCTGGTCATTCAGGGTTCAATATTGGTTATTTAGGGTTTGATTTTGGTCATTAAAGGTTTGATTTTAATCTGTATTGGTTTGATTGTGGTCTTTCTGGCTTTGATTTTTGTTATTCGGGGTTAGATTTTAGTCCTTCTGAGTTAGTTTTTGGTCATCCAGGGATCGATATTGGTTATTTAGGGTTTGATTTTGGTCATGAAAGGTTTGATTTTAATCTGTATTGGTTTGATTGTGGTCTTTCTGGCTTTGATTTTTGTTATTCGGGGTTAGATTTTAGTCCTTCTGAGTTAGTTTTTGGTCATCCAGGGATCGATATTGGTTATTTAGGGTTTGATTTTGGTCATGAAAGGTTTGATTTTAATCTTTATTGGTTTGATTTTGGTCTTTCTGGGTCTGATTTTAATCTTTATTGGTTTGATTTTGGTCTTTCTGGGTCTGATTTTAATCTTTATTGGTTTAATTTTGGTCTTTCAAGGTTTGATTTTGGTCACCTAAGATTTGTTTTTGATATCCAGGTTTTCATGTAGTCACCCAGGGTTTTTGTTTTTTTTTGTCATTCAGTGTTTATTTTGGTCATTAGAGGTTTAAATTAATCATTCAGGGTTTGATTTGGTCATTCAGGGTTTATTCCGTGGCCTTAAATATTGTCTCTATGTCTCTTTTTTATTTTTTTTCCATTATTCTGTCATCTGAGCCTGTGATTCGTCTTCGTGGCACACGTGCAGAGTCAGAGCGGCACAGATCTGATTCTTCTGAAGTGCAGATTGTGTGAATCATGATGGATGAATAAAGGACAGACGTGAGAAGGACCGGAGGCGTGGACAGTCTGTTGACATCCTGGCCTGCAGCGAGAACGTTGCATTCTGGGTAAAAACACAGAAAAGAGGCTCCCTGCTCGTCCGTTCGTTCACGGCGCTCCTTTTTAACGCTCTCTCTCTCTCTCTCTCTCTCTCTCTCTACGATCCTCATCACCTATTTTATTCCTCCTTTCATCAATTTCATTTCTCCCCGTCGACGAGCAAATGCAGCAGTTCTGGAGCGGGGTTGCCACGGCAACCGCAGTTGCCAGGCAACCGGCGACTCTCCATCATCCATTCCAGAAGTCTGACAGATGGAGACAGAGGATGCCAAGGCTGGAGTGAGAGAAACAAAGGGAGGAGAGAGGGAGAAAAGAGAGGGGGAACGGCAGAAGAAGAAGAAGAAGAAGAGGGGACAATGAAGAGAGAGAGAGAGAGAGAGAGAGAGAGAGAGAAGGGGGGAAAAGAGAGGGATAGGAAAGAAAAGAGGAGGAGGAGAAGATTGAGGACAAGAAAGAAGGGAGGTGAAATTAGACACAGGAGGAAAAGGAGGAGAAGAACATGGGAGGTGAGCAAGAAAGAAGCGGATATGGAGGTGAAGAAGGAGGAGGAGGAGACGATGGCGTCCAAATGAAAGACAATAAACTCCTGAACGATCCTCCCCTGGTTCCTCCTCCGTCCCTCGGCCTCCATCACTCCTCAGGTTCATATTTCCGAGGGTCACACGGGGAGACGTCCGTTATTAACTCCTTTATTTTTATGAATCATTAAAACATGGACAGGAATCACGACTTCCACCTCCTGTTTTGTCACTGACTCACGCGTGGAGCTCATGAAGACGCTGTGATGCGTCCGTCAGGTGAAGAGAAGGTGGCGTTCAGCTGTAAAGAGCGTTTATGACGTCACAGTCGGGCTTAACGATTCGCAAAAATAAACTTAACCGCGATTATTTTTCCCTGTAATGCAAAAGTGAATATGGTGCTTTATTGAAGGGGACGATATTTTTATGGCTTTCAGACAAAGAAAACCCAACAATCAGCGTCAGTAGATCAATAAAAAAGGAGATTCTAAACAGAAATGTCTGGAAAGTTTTACTACTTTCTGACCGTTTAAGTTTTCTCCCAATTTTCACCCATTTTTGTCACTTTTTCCAAGTTTTTTCCAAGTTTCCTCCCAGTTATCGTGCCAATTTTTGATGCTTTATGTCCATTTCAATCACTTTTCACTCTTTTCTTGCCTCTTTTAGAGAATTTTGATGTTATCCTCTGACTACTTTCCAAGTTTTCTCCCAACATTTCCACCAATTTTTGCTGCTTCGTGACCATTTTAGTCACTTTTCCCTCTTTAATTGCGTCTTTTGGAAATTATTTTTGGTACTTTCTGACTATTTACCAAGTTTTCTCCCAGTTATCTTGCCAATTTTTGATGCTTTATGTCAACTTCAGCTAATTTTCACTCTTTTATTGTCACTTTTTGAATTCTTTTTTGCTACTTTCTGACTATTTTCCGTATTTTCTCCCAACATTTTGCCAATTTTTGCTGCTTTATGACCATTTTAATCACTTTTCACTCTTTTCTTGCCACTTCTGGAAATTATTTTTGGTACTTTCTGACTATCATCCAAGTTTTCTCCCAATATTCTTGCCAATTTTGGATGCTTTATGACCATTTTTTCTACCTTAAACTTATTTTTTATTACTACCTCATGCTTTTTGTGCAGCTTTTCAATGTAGTTTTTAACGGTGATTCACTTTTCACAATTTTTTTGCTTCCTTCTAACAGTTCTCCAAGTTTTCTCCCAATTATCTTGCCAATTTTTGTTGCTTTATGTCAACTTCAGCTACTTTTCACTCTTTTATTGTCACTTTTTGAATTATTTTTTGCTACTTTCTGACTATTTTCCGTATTTTCTCCCAACATTCTCACCAATTTTGCTGCTTCGTGACCATTTTAGTCACTTTTCATTCCTTTATTGCCTCTTTTGGAATTTGTTTTGCTACTTTTCGTACTATTACCCAAGTTTCCTCCCAGTTATCTCAGCGATTTTTGCTGCTTTATGACCATTTTGGTCACTTTTTACTCTTTTCTTGTGTCTTTTAGAGAATTTTTTTGCTGCTTTCTGACTATTTTCCAAGTTTATTCCCCGACATTCTCACCAATTTTGCTGCTTTATGTCCATTTTAGTTACTTTTCAGTCTTTTCTTGCCTCTTTTAGAGAATCTTTTATTACCTTCTGACAATTTTCCAAGTTTGCTACCAATTATCTTGAACTATATGTTTCTTTATGTCTGTTTAGTCACTTTTCACTCATTCCTTCTGCTTTTAGACATTTTTTTTTTATTGTTACTTTCAAACCATTTTCCAAGTTTTCTCCCAACATTCTTGCACATTTTTTCTTCTTTATGAGTATTTTTTCTACCTTAAACTTATTTTTATTGCTACTTCTTGCTGTTTTTGCCACTTTTTAATGTAGTTTTCAACAGTGAGTCACTTTTCACAATTTCTTTGCTTCCTTCTGATTTTTTCCCCAAGTTTTCTCTCAACATTCCCACCTTTTTTTAACTGCTTCATGACCATTTTAGTCATTTTTCACTCTTTTCTTGCCACTTCTGGAAATTTATTTTGGTACTTTTTGACTATTTTCCAAGTTTCTCCCAATAATCTAGCCATTTCTGTTTCTTAATATCTATTTTAGTCACTTTTCACTCTTTTCTTGCCACTTTTGGAATTTCTTTTCTACTACTTTCTAAGTTTTCTCCTAACATTCTTGCCAATTTTTACTGCGTTTTGACCATTTTTTCTACCTTAAACTTCTTTTTCATTGCAACTTCTTGCTGTTTTTGCCACTTTTTAATGTAGTTTTCAACAGTGATTCACCTTTCACTATTTTTTTGCTACCTTCTAATAATTCTCCAAATTTCCTCCCAATTGTCTTGCCAAGTTTTGCTGCTTTATGTCAACTTTAGTTACTTTTCACTCTTTTATTGTCACTTTTTGAATTATTTTTTGCTACTTTCTTACTATTTTCCAAATTTTCTCCCAACATTCCCACCAAATTTTGCTGCTTTATGACCATTCTAGTCACTTTTCACTCTTTTCTTACCACTTCAGCCAATTTTTTTTGCTACTTTCTGC
The DNA here is from genome assembly GCA_008086565.1 of Thalassoma bifasciatum. Classification (NCBI taxonomy): domain Eukaryota; kingdom Metazoa; phylum Chordata; class Actinopteri; order Labriformes; family Labridae; genus Thalassoma; species Thalassoma bifasciatum. Next base: position 64,115 of record RPOG01001830.1, read on the forward strand.
TAGTTTCTACACTCTTGCCATTTTTTGCTGCTTTTTGACCATTTTAGTCCCTTTTTATTCTTAACTGCCTCTTTTGGAATTTGTTTTTTTGCTACCTCCTGACAATTTTTCAAGCTTTCTCCCAATTATCTTGCCAATTTTTGCTGCTTTGTGTTCATTTTAGTTACTTTCACAAATTCTTTGCTACTTTCTGACTATTTTCCGAGTTATCTCCCAACATTCTCGCAAATTTTTGCTCCTTTATGACCATTTTCTCCAACTTAAACTTATTTTTATTGCTACTTCTTGCTGTTTTTGCCGCTTTTCAATGTTGTTTCAACAGTTTGTCTCTTTGGTTGAGTAACTCTGATGTAGAACAGAAAACATCTACTACAAAAAACATCATCTCTGGTAATTTGACATATTTCAGATTATAGAAATATTGCACTGTCTGCGATTAGAAAACTGCAACAGGCCGTATTGTGATTAACTGTAATTTGTGTTTAATTGCACAGCCTGCCCCCGATTGGCTCAGCTGCTGTGAGGGCAGGTGTGTCCCCGTCCTCGTCTTTGATGGCGCAGCTTTCTTCAGCTGTGTAACAGGAAATAAAAATAGGACGCAGACCCCTGAGGACGCAGAGTTCACAGAGCGCCAAAGACGGTGAAGGACACGCGCTTAATGAATTCATAACTGGCTGTTACACAAAGACACAAATCTGTCCTGAAACCTGTGGCTGGTTTTTACGTCTGATGGTGTGTGAGAGGTTTCTGGGTCGGAGCGTTTGTTGCTGCTCTTCCCTCCAGGATGAAAACATTCTCGTCTTCGTCTCGTCCTTGGTTGTCATGACAGTCAGCGGCGCTCGTTGGGCTCAAGGACGGAGCGTGTGGAGAAAATGAAACGCAAACTCACAGCCCAACACCACAACTGTTGATTACCATCAAACTGAAAGATGGATGTTTGTCTCACGACTCAGAGATGAGTAAATGCATTCGACTCAAACGTAAAAAGCCAAGTATGCATCATTTTTTCTGGCATTAAGAATCTGAAACTCTATTTTTAATTTGGGCTTAAAAGTCACGTGAGGTTAAAGTCCTCTAAAACCAAAATCTAAATATTTCTTACTTTAAAGTAGTCCAAAAAAAAGTATAATTTCAAGACATCAAAAGACAAAATTACACCTGAATATTTTTTCACTGATGGTGTTTTTCATTGACACTCCAAAAGAGTTGAAAAAGAGTAAAAAATAACACGAGACGAAGCAAGAAAAATGAGTTTTAAGTGGCAAAAAATGGTCAAAAGCAAGAAAATTTGGCAAAAAAAACTTGAATATGTTCGGAAATATTCTGAAAGTAGCAAAAAAGATTGAAAAATGACCCCAAGAATAAGCAATAAAAATATGTTTTAAGTGGCAAAAATGGTCAAAAGCAAGAACCATTGGTGATAAACTTGGAAAATGTTGGGAAAGATTCTGAAAGTAGCAAAAAAGATTGAAAAATGACCACAAGAATAAGCAATAAAAATACGTTTTAAATGGAAAAAAATGGTAAAAAAAAAAAAAAAAGGAAGAAAATTCGACAGGAAAATGGCAAATAACTTGGAAAATGTCTTGAAAGTAGCAAAAAGTGGTCCAAAAGAGGCAAAAGAAATAAAAAATAACCCAAGAAGAAGCAAGATAAATGAGTTTTAAGTGGCAAAAATTATCAAAAGCAAGAAAATTTGGCAATAAACTTGGAAAATGTTGGGAAATATTCAGAAAGTAGCAGAAAAGATTGAAAAATGACCACAAGAATAAGCAATAAAAATATGTTTTAAGTGGTAAAAATGGTAAAAAAAAAAATAAAAAGGAAGAAAATTCGACAGGAAAATGGCAAATAACTTGGAAACTGTCTTGAAAGTAGCAAAAAGTGGTCCAAAAGAGGCAAAAAAAATAAATAAATAACACAAGAAGAAGCAATATTAATGAGTTTTAAGTGGCAAAAATTATCAAAAGCAAGAAAATTTGGCAATAAACTTGGAAAATGTTGGGAAATATTCAGAAAGTAGCAAAAAAGATTGAAAAATGACCATAGGAATAAGCAATAAAAATGAGTTTTAAGTGGTAAAAATGGTAAAAAAAAAAATAAAAAGGAAGAAAATTCGACAGGAAAATGGCAAATAACTCGTAAAATGTCTTGAAAGTAGCAAAAAGTGGTCTAAAAAAGTGAAAAATGATTAAAATGGGCAAAAGCAGCCACGAGTAGTAAAAACATTTCACAGGTTGTTGTCATGCTGTAAATAATGTAAATGATCATTTTCAAAAATGTGTTTGTTTAACAATACATAAGCCGGGGAACCTTAAAATGATCGCACAATAAACCACAATTGCAATATAAGGAAAAATAACCTCTATTAGATTATTTTTGCAAACTTTCAGCCCTAGATAAAAGTCAAACATGTGAGATAAAGCATCAAAATTTTGACTTTGGAATAGAAAATTACCAAGTCTTCCACTCCTTCACAGTCGCAAGGATGCATTCAGGGACTGAAACATGGTACCGTTCGATTGTACATGAATCTGTACAACAAACAAAATTCTGTCAGAATCCTGAAGTAAAACGCTCGTAACCAGAAACTCAGGCTTAGAAGATTCAGGTGGTTTTCAGGAAGGTTTAAGAGTCTTTATAAAAGTCAGCTCAGAACAAAGGGGAGGAAATATCACAACCGAGTGCTAAAGAACAAAATATCAATGCTAATCCACTCAGAGCAAATGACTTCAATCGAGTGAAGATAATCGCACAGATTTGCACCCAGAGATAAAATCTATCATAGAGAAACCAAACTCCATAAAGAAAGAAGTGTTTTACAAACCACTAGGTCAGTTTTTGTCGTCTGGATGGAGCAGAAAGTCAACCTTGCGGCAAATCTGTGTCATAATATTTGGATTTTAGCTTCCTTTTGGTTTTCCTGAAACTGCATCGAGCTAAATTTGTGCATTTTTGATTTTTCACTGCTGTTCTCAAACAAATGTCAGGTCTTGTTTAACTTGCAAACCTTCTGAAAAAAGGCCAAACTGGTCCATGAAACTGGGAACTAGTCGGCCTCAAGAAGCAGGAAAGTTTATGGTAAAGATCTGTTTCTCTGTCTTCAAGATTTAAAGAGTTTATTCTCATGTGCACAGTAAAGAAACGTGTTTCCCTGTTCAATGAAATTCTGTCTTTGCTGTCCACTAAGAGTAAAAAAAAGGCAGCCAAAGAGAAACAAAAAATAGGAATAATAATGATAATAACAATGTATAGAAATGTGCAAAAACTCTAGGACAGAAATATCTCCAAATGCAAATATACAGAAGGTCCAATGAGTCTAAAAAATAAACAGTTTGCAGGAAATGGGAGTGCAAATGAAAATCATACTGTGCAAAATTAAATGTTATATGTGCAAAATATGAGTGCATCCCATTTTTTGGGATAATAACCTGGAAATAAAACCACAAACAAAGGCGTCAGTTTTGTTTCCTGACATGAATCGAAGGGGAAGCTGCAGCTCAAACAAATCTTTTTTCCCCATTTACAAGAATTGTGGCGGACAAAAAAAAAGCTCCATGAAAAAAGGAACGACACAGTCTGACACCTGCGTTTGTGTCAGAGATGTGACGATGACTGAGACAGAAGAATAATCCTTTGAACAGATGATTTGTGTGAGCGCGTGCGTTGGTAAAAGCCGAGCTCTGTGGTCGTTGTTCGTGCCGCTGGAACCGTTTCCTGTTGCGCCGTTCGACCGTTATGTCCTGTGACATGCAAAGCTGAAGATTTACCATTCAAATACTGACGGTTCACCGGCCCGGCTGTTTGGATATGACGTGGAGAGCGTGAACCTGAGAGGACGCACGAAACTTTTCAGCCCTAAATTTAAGAATCAGAACCTGCTCTGAGAGAAGAGAAGTCGTCTGTTGGTCACCGGGAACGTTAAAGTCCCAGAGGCAGATGGACATCGAGCGAGTGCTAACGAGTGATTTCTACGAGGTTCACTAATGAGACCTGAGAGCTGGACTAATGACCAGCAGACACAGGGACACAGCTGCTTCAGAGAGAGATAGAGAGAGAGAGAGAGAGAGAGAGAGAGAGAGAGAGAGGGAGCATTAAAGTAGGGACAGCAGGTGGATTATTTAAGGGAAGAATCTTTAACAGTGACGTGTTTCTTATTTACAGCAGGTGTGTTGATTCTTCATGTACAACAAAAACTTTCAGACTTCAGTTACAAAAGAAATGTGATCCAGCTTTGACTGAAGTTTGTAACCAGAACAACTTTCATGTTACAAGAACTAAAGTCTGGATGTTTCAGGAACTTAAGTCTTGAAGTAGCAGGATCTAGAGCAGGGGTTCCCAAACTTTCCCGCCCATGACCCCCAAAATGGTAGCGTTAGAGATTAGTGACCCCCTGCTGTGGTACAACACTAATGGGACAATCCAAAAACAGACAAAAACAAACAAAACCCTCCCTGAGGATACTTAATTTAACTCATCGGTAGAAAATTTACAGACTAATGTGCACTTTGCTGAGTTCACGGCATCAAACTTGAACAAAGAAATCTGAAAAACAGATAAAACATTTTCTGTTTGCATAATTTTATATTATCTTTCACCCCAATTTTTGCTTTTATTCTCACAATAATGGATAAAATGTTCATGAATTGTTCATAGTTTTTGATTTTGGGACACATTTCACGACCCCCTATCGATGTCTCGCGACCCCCCAAAGGGTCCGGACCCCCACTTTGGGAACCACTGATCTAGAGTAGCAATGTTAGCAGAACTTAAGTCATGATGTCACAGTAACTCAAGTCCTGATGTTACAAGAACCAAGGTCTTGATAAAAAAGGAACTGAAGTCAAAACTTTACAAGAACAAAAGTTGTGATGTTACCAAAACTAAAATCTTGATTATTCAGGAACTTAAGTCTAAAAGTTACAGAAACTTAAGTCTGAAATTTACAGGAATTAGAGAAGCAATATTACTTGAACTAAAATCAAAATGTAACAGGGACCTAAGGAAGGACATTACAAGAACTTAAGTCTTAATTTTCAGGAACTAAAGTCTTGATGTTGTGAAAAGTAAAGTTGTGATACTATGAGAACTAAAGTTTTAATGAAACAAAAACTGAAGTTGTGATTTTAGCTTTAAAGCTCTGAGAACTTAAGTCATAATTTTACAAGAACTTGAATGAGTTTAATTTTTTTAACATTTAACATTTTTTGTGGCTTTGAGACATTAAAACACATCAGAGTTATAAATATATAATACTACAAATTTCACATTGAAGCTTCAGGATTAATCAAATTTCTCTTTGTGTTGAACAATAGAAACATGAAGACGTTACAGCAGCTGATTTTAGCATCAATGAACTTTAAGTTTAACGATAAATAAAACTTCTTGTGCACAGTGATAAAAACCTCAGGTTATTTTCACAGACATGTCAGTCTGAGGTGATGTGTTTACTTCCTGTGGTTTTACTTTTACTTTGTTAAGAGTTCACTGGGCGGAAAATGTCCCGAGAAAGTCTGAAAACAAACAACACAGCAGAATGTCTCCGATAATGTATAAATATATATTTAAGGGTCAATGATAAAAAGAGGGTCTAGAAACTTATTGTTGAAAAGTTCTTTGAAAATGGATAAAAACATATTTCTGAGAGAAGAATTATGTTTTCTAACAGATTTCAGTAGTTGACCAACATTTCAAAGTTTTTAGCTTCATTATTTTTTAGTATTTTTAATTTGAGCACCCAAAAATGTCAGGTGGTGCAACCAAATATATGAAAATATATTTATATGTTCCTGTTATTTTTTCTGTGTGAAATTATTGGCAAGTATCTCTCAAGTGTCTGTAGTGACTCATACATTTTCATTTTGTGTGTTTCATTTCTTTTATTTGTGAATAAGATNAATAATTTGATGTTAAAATAACATTTCACATTATTACATTGGTTGTACCACCTGACATGGAAATTGTTCCAGTCACCAATGAAGTGAAAAAAGCTTTTTTATCAGTATTTCAGAGAAATCTACAAACTTTTCCACTTGGTCACAAATGTCATTTGGGCTCCTCTGGCTGATGCAGTTTCCTGTTTCCTGTTTTATTCTCTTCACTTTAAAATAAAAGTCTAATGTTACGGTTGCACCACCCTGACATTTGACAAGGTGAAAATTACGGGACAAAAGTTTTTTACATTTCTCAACAGCTTTAAAATTCTTTTTATTTGCAAAGAATGTTTTATTTAAAAAGGTTCCAAGCATAAAATAATGCCACTGTATTTTTAATTTCCATTTACAAGAACTGACATTCAATTTTTAGAGTTTAATTACTGTGGATACTTGTCAGGACGGTTGCACCACCTGACATTTTGGGGGTTTGAGGAACCAAAACACAAAAAAACATGTTATATTTTAATAGTTTAAAGATGTGTTCAAATAACACAGGTTTCATAGAATAAAGAAATACATGTGATGAAATACTCAATTCATGATGGAAGGAAATATTGCACTCAGACACAAAAAAAGGGGACGTCACCTCATTGACCCATCTTTGTAGTGAAAAGGTTAAATCAGACTTTGTAGGAATCTCTGCTACAAAAGGCTTCGTTTATGTTTCTTTTCCTGGTTTCATTTTCATAAAAAGCTCAATTTGTGTTCAACAGAGTGAAATGTTCATGTCTTGTAGACAGTTGGGAGGTTATAGAGTTATTTCTTGTTGTGTTCTCTAGATTTGAGACACCGTTAGTTAAAGAAATTTCCTGAAATTAATCATTTTCAAGCTCCCTTTAGAAGGATCAGGGCGACAGCATAAGAAAATGAAGACTTCAAGCATAAATGCATCATGTTAGGAGAATAAAGTCAAAGTATTTAGAACTAAATTCGTAATCAGATGAGAATTAAGTTGTTATTTTATCATTTTAATTTGAAATGTGATGAAACTGAGGTCATAATGTCCTGGGAATACAGTCGCAAAGTCTTGATGTTACAGGACTGAAGTTGTGATGTTACAATAAAAAGGAGGAGAACAAAAAAGTTGTAATTTTACAAGAATAAAGCTTTTACGTTGAGAGAACTGAAGTTGGAGTGTTACAAAAATTAAAGTTATTTACAGTAATTGAGTTGTAACATCAGAGAATGAGGTTATAATATAACTAGAATCAATTCTTAACGTAATAAAACAAGATCAAAGTCGTAACATCAGGAGAAAAAAAGTCATCCAAGAGGTTTGTTGTTAGTTTTTATGTGACGAGACAATAGTATTTATGTTAGGAGAATAAAGGGGACATGTTGTGGGAATAAATTTGCAGTATTTTGAGATTAAAGTCAAAACTTTAAGGGGTAAAACTTTATAATTTAGAAATCAAACACAATATTAAAACGTTTAAAACAAGTCGTAAAAATGTAACGATCCTAAAAATATCAGAGTTAAAACTTACAAACAGACACTTAAAGTGTTAGTCTGATAATTATTCCACTTTCTGTTAATCTACTGTTTTCCTCCAATTAAGGGATTAATTCTTTGTTCTGTTGAATGTCAGAGAACAGAGAAAAATGACATTCACAGCTCCAGAGAGGCTGAGGTGACATTATCAGATCTGTCTTTTGTCCAGGCTTCAGTCCAAAAACCCAAAGAGACTCAGTTTACGGTTATGAGACGGAGGCGTGACTTTTGTTTTTTAGATTAAATATGACTCAAAGTATGGACAGATAAAAGCAGAGATGATTCTGATAATCCTATTAAGAAAGCGAAACTGTCACCTGGGCAGCGTGAGAGGTTTCAAACTGACAGAGGGAGGAAGTGTGAGACTGAGAGAGAAAAAGAGAGAGATCTAAAGGAAGCAACAAGTGTGAGAGAGAGAGAGAATTAACAGCTCTGTTCTCACAGGGGGGCTGAGACCTAGAACAGTAAGTAAACCAAGCAGAAGCCTGCAGGGCGGCTGTGGTCCCATGGTGCACCACAACCACCGACACACACCGCCCGTCTGCAGGAGAGCAAACACTCGGAGGACGGAGCCTCAGAGGAGCCGGTGCTCGGGCAGGTACAGAAACGCCGGGCAGCAGGAAGCAGGAAACACAGCGCTCGACTAACCGCAGCTACCGCCGCGTCAACAAAGCACGAACCAAACAAAACCCAAACATGTCAGGATTAGAAGAAGACTGCAACAACAGGGAGACACAAGTTTAAGGATGAAAATCTAAACCCAGAGTTTGCTGCATGAAGCTGTTTGATTCATCTTTTCTGCAGCTTAATACGAGCTCTGAAGAAACTAGAGCCTGATGCCCATACTGGAGACAAAAGAAAGCTAATATCCAATGCTGATACATAAAATAAGAACATTGATATAAGGGTCAATGACAAAAAGAGGGTCTATATAAAAAACATATTACTGAGAGAAGAATTATGTTTTCTAACAGATTTCAGTAGTTGACCAACATTTCAAAGTTTTTAGGTTCATTATTTTTTAGTATTTTTAATTTGAGCACCCAAAAATGTCAGGTGGCGCAACCAAATATATGAAAATATATTTATATGTTCCTGTTATTTTTTCTGTGTGAAATTATTGGCAAGTATCTCTCAAGTGTCTGTAGTGACTCATACATTTTCATTTTGTGTGTTTCATTTCTTTTATTTGTGAATAAGATAAATAATTTGATGTTAAAATAACATTTCACATTATTACATTGGTTGTTCCACCTGACATGGAAATTGTTCCAGTCACCAATGAAGTGAAAAAACCTTTTTTATCAGTATTTCAGAGAAATCTACAAACTTTTCCACTTGGTCACAAATGTCATTTGGGCTCCTCTGGCTGATGCAGTTTCCTGTTTCCTGTTTTATTCTCTTCACTTTAAAATAAAAGTCTAATGCTAATGTTGCACCACCCTGACATTTTTCTCAGCAGCTTTAAAATTCTTTTTATTTGCAAAGAATGTTTTATTTAAAAAGGTTCAAGCATAAAATAATGCCACTGTATTTTTAATTTCAATTTACAATAACTGACATTCAATTTTTAGAGTTTAATTACTGTGGATACTTGTCGGGACGGTTGCACCACCTGACATTTTGGGGGTTTGAGGAACCAAAACACAAAAAAACATGTTATATTTTAATAGTTTAAAGATGTGTTCAAATAACACAGGTTTCATAGAATAAAGAAATACATGTGATGAAATACTAAATATAATACTAAAATGTAAATTTTGCTGGATGGTAAGTTCAGGCAGAAAAGATGACAGAGAGCATGAAGAGGATTAACAGGTGGAGTGTTTATGCAAATATTAAATATAATGTTCTGTGTTGCCAAAGAGTAAATTTCAACACTGGATCACTATTTTTAACCAAACAGATTTTCTTCAAAGGTTAGAGCTGAACATGATGGTGAGACTTTAAAGAACAGTCTGTGACTTGGATTAATGCACAAAACTGATGTGTTTGATCCCAGAGGTTGTGTCTATTTCCCTTTGCAAGAAATTATTCTGCATCATTGAACACAGACTTCGACTTAAACGAATTCCATTCATCCTTGCAGATTCCTTATATGTGTTTAGACGACATCAGACAATCGATGCACGTTTCTGCATCAGTGGGTTTCATCAATCCAATAAAATCCCATGAGACTCAAACAGAATGGAAATACCAGATCTTTAACTGAATCAGGTTTTATCCCTAAAGATCATCTGTGATTATCCTGAAGGGACCAAGAATGAGGAAAGTGAGTTTCAAAGCAATCCATCAAACTGTAAATGAAGTCGTGAGGATGTTTGACCCTGAAGGTTTCACCACCAGATTCTTCTGATATCTGCTTTTCCAGACTTTATTTATGAGCCACTGATAAAAATGAGGGCTTTAACATGAAGGCATGTCTCTGCGTATTTCTATTCGCATAAATCTGATTCTGTTTTATAAAACTGCCCGTACATAAACAGCTGGGTCTTTGTTTTCAGGATTTATCCGGATCTTTTAACACTTTTCATTATAAAAAAATGCCACTTACCGATTTTCTGGTTGAATATTTTGTCGAATGTCAGTTCATCCCTTTCCTCCAGGTACTTCTGCATCACACTGCGAATGCTGCAAATAAAAAAGGAGAAGGTTTAGTATAATTTTAGAAAAGATCTAAGGGCGATTTTTCCGGCGATTTCAATTTAATTCACATTTTTCTTCAAGTGAAGTTTTCATGACGTACAGAAACATTTACAAACTTGACAGAAAATTACATCAAAGCATCAAAACATCAAAAGCTTTTACTCTAATGCATGGATGAAAACTGAGGATTAGAACTGTTTGTGACTTTAAGATAAAGGGTAAAAATTTTAAGATCAAAATGTGGAAATTTTGAGACAAAATTCTGAGACAAAAACTTAATATTTTGAGCTTAAAGTCACAATTTTGAGGTAAAAATTCCAAATTTTAAGAAATCAATTCATCATTATTTGAAAAGAAGTTTAATCTTTAACATTCAGGATCAATGTTTCAAGATACAGATTAAAGTATAAAATTATGAGAAAAAAACATCATCGTTTAAATGTTTGCAAAGTTTAAGGTAAAAAGTCGAAATTTCGATATGGATAGTGAAAGTTCTAAGATTTAAGTTTAAATGTCACAGAATTTTGTCAAAAAGTCAATATTTTAAGATAAAAGTTGAAATTTTGACATTTTAGGTCAAAATTTGAAGAAAAAGACAAAAGTTGGGAATGAAAAGTCAAAGTTAAAAAGATAAAACATCAACATTTTGATTCTTTGCAAAGTTTGAAATTTTGATAAAGAAAGTCAAAATTCTATGATTAAAGTTGTTTTTTTGAGAAATAAAGACTAAATCATTGATTTAAGGCAAAAGAGGAGATTATTTTAAAAATCCCAACTATTAAGAAATCAGTTAATCTTTATGTGAAAAAAGTCTAAACTTTGACATTTAAGGCCAAAATTTTAAGATAAAGACAAAAGTTTAAAATTTGAGATGGAAAAAAAACATTTGGAGAAAGTTGAAATTTCGATATGGATAGTCAAAATTCTAGGATTTAAGTTGAAATGTCACAGAATTTTGTCAAAAAGTCAATATTTTAAGATAAAAGTTGAAATTTTGACATTTTTGGTCAAAATTTGAAGATAAAGACAAAAGTCGAAGATAAAACATCAACATTTTGATATAAAACTTCAACATTTTGAATATTTGCATTTATTAATTTATTGATTGATTTAAGGCAAGAGAGGAGATTATGAGATAAAAGTCCATTTTTTTAGGTAAAAATCCCATTTTTTCAGAAATCAATTAAACTTAAGGTAAAAAAAAAAAAAAAGTCTAAACTTTGACATTTAAGGCCAAAATTTTAAGATAAAGACAAAAGTTTAAAATTTGAGATGGAAAAAAAAACATTTTGAAAAAGTTGAAATTTTGATACAGACAGTCAAAATTCTAAGATATAATTTCAACTTATGAGAAATGAAGTCAAAAAAAGGTATTGAGATAAATAGTCAAATTTTGACTTCATTTCTCGCTATTTCTAAACCAGAGTTTTTAATTCATCTTTGACTCTCAACTTATAAAAATGATGTAGAGCAAAATATCTTTAATTGTGTTAAGTTAAAAAGATAACAAGTGATAACAAAAACCAAATAAAAAAAGACAAAGTTCAACAATCCCAAGGAAAAAGAACCTTGTGTGTAAAACAGGTGACAACAGATCCAGAAAAATCGCAGCTTTGTCGATCACATGACCACGATCAGGCAACAATTAAATTAATTAACAATCTTAAAACATCTCCTCCTCCGCCTCCACCTGTTGGCGTGATCCCGGCCTGTGTTTAGGACTCGCCCTGCAGCCGTTCGCCTGACAGTCGAGCCGCAGGGCGAAGGGGACACGCGGGAGGAAACCTGTGGAGATACACGCCGCCCCGGGAACTGGCGTTAATGAGAGCGAGAGCGGGGAGAATGAATCAATTAGCACCCCCCTCCACGGGCCCATTAACACCACAGCGGCGCCCGGCGTGCTCCTCGGAGGAATGACCAGCTTCACCTGCACACGCCGCAGACCGAGCGCGTGCAAAAGTACAGTCACAACCTGTACTGTGTTTGGATTTTGATAGCGTTTGCTCTTTGCTCACAGGCTGTTTTTGTTCCAATGAGGACAAACAAGCCAATCATAAATAACCTTTAGTTTCTCGGATTAGGTCCAAAGAAAAGGTTAGAAAATAGTGAAAAGTTTCCTGAACAAAGTCAGACTCTGTGCTGCTGTTTGCTTTAAAACTTAATGTTCATTTACTCTGACCTGGATTTAAATTCAACTTCTGCTTTAGTCATTTCTGACGCCTCAATGCTCAGCTGTTGTATCTCTAACTGGGCTAAAGTTCACAACTAAAAGGTGTTAACGTGTCACTGATCAAAAAATGTTTATTCATTAAACCTCTACAAGCTTTTACTCTCTAAATACTAAAACTACTTCCCCCATAAAACAAGCATCACTGAGTTACAACAGTTCAGATCCTGTCTAATTACACGTTAGCTCTATTTGTCTTTATGGTATTAACAGCGTGAAAAAGTCACTTTTTTATTTTTAAATGTCACAACTAACACAATCAGAATCAGGTTTTGTAGCAAAGTACATTTAAACATTCAAGGAATTTGACTTAGTGCAAAACAATTAACCAGGAAATAACATATATGGCAACAACTACAAAAATAACAAGTGGCTGGTGAAGATGGAATGTTTTCTTTTTCTTGTGTTTGTTTTGTCTGTTTGTTTTTGTTATACCGTCACTGTCTGTATTGTTTTTATGTTTTTTTTGTATTTGTACGACCCCATTGAAAACAAGATACTGCATCTCAACCTTTATTAAAATACAAATAAAGAAACACAGAGGATTCAAAAGTAGAAAAATAAAGTAGACAAAGGTGCAATGTAGGAGCTTGGTAGAACACCAGAACAGGGAATTAAACCTGATTTTACATATTAAAGATGGGATAATATGCTTTTGTAAGTCTTTATTTTGTCCCTCAGTTGTCTCCGTAGTATCTTCACATGATTTTTCAGCTTATAAAATCCCGATTTTTCTCTCACTGGTGTTTTAAAAAAGCTCTATTTCAGCCTCAATTTAGTCGCTGTCTCTTTAAGGCTCTCTGCTCTACAAACCCTCTTCACTCTGATTGATCAACCCTCTAGAGGCCTGTTGGGGGCGGAGCTATGGATAGACCTTGATGTCCTTGTGTGATAATATTGTAATTTTTTTTTGGAGATGCCGTGCAAGTTTTAGATCGAAGTATTTTAGAGTTTTTGAAAATCAGGTTTAATCCGAACATCTCGCATTGTTTCTTTAAGATCAGGAGCCTAGTTTGGGATTTTCTTTTTTTTCCCCTCTTCCTCCCTCTTGTACTCTTTTTCCTTATCTAATGAAACACACACTCGCTGTCCCACAGTCCTCCCCCCCTGTTATATGTCACTGTCTTTTTTATGTTTCTTGGACGGGATGAAATTGAAATGTAATTTTGCTGCTGTGCGATGAAATAAAGTATCTTGTAATCTTAAAAAAGAGTTCTGAGAAGGCGTTTTTACCTCAATATTTTTAAAAATGTAGGTAGGCTATATACATTTTTGAGACTTAAAAGTGGGCGCTGAGTTAGAAGAGGGTTGTGGACCCCTGCTTTAAAATATGGGAAAGCGGAATACCCCCCCTTTAAAATGTTGAGACCCTTTTTCCTATTTCCATATTACTGGCACTATTATTATTATTATTCGTGTTACTATTATTATTACTACTATTGTTCTTCTTATCATCATTACTGTTATTCATATAAATCTATTGTTATTTCTATTATTCTTGCTATTACTGTTATTATAATTATTGATTATCATTATTATTACTACTATTACTGCTTTTGTTTTGTTTTATTTGGTACTTTGACTATTATTTATTTATGTATTTAACACTATGTGTATCAATTTTATAAAATTCCCTTTTTTTACAAGATGTATCTGTATAAAAAAAGACTTTGAAAAAAAAAAAATTGTTAAGACCCAAGGTTTTTTCTGTGTATTTTTTATTTCTCCTTGCTATTTAGGATAAATATGACTTAATAAGTATGAAATGAAACTTAGTCTCTGTACAGAGAGTTATATTTTAGTGTTATTAATTAGCTACTAGTTTTTATTCATAAGTGTTATAGTTCATTACAACACTCTATTTTTCATTATAATGGGCGTAAAGTTGTGATATCACCACAAGATGACATGGGAAGTGTCACTAAATGTGGGGTAAAGGTTAAAGTTTTAAAAAATAAACTTTCATGGGTCTTAGAGGCAGAAATGTAAAGTCTACATATGTGGACGCCAGGTCTTTTAATTCACAGAAAAACTGGGTAACACCTTAGAGTAGGGAACACATATTCATTAATTTGTAGCCAATAAGTAATAATTAGGAGTTAATATATGGAAAAGTCTAAATTCATGATGCAATAGAGGTAGAATAAAAGGTTAACGCCTGGTTAATAAATATTAATTAGGGGCTAGTAAGCTACTTATATGCATGTTAATAAGCACCTAGTTAATGGTGAATATGTGTCCCCTAATCTAAAGTGTTACCAAAAACTGATATGACCACAGGAAATAAAGTTGAGTACAAAGATTTAATCTAACCTCTGATAATCTCTTTAACCTTTGCAAACACTTCGATTAAAGAGTGAGATTATTTCAACATCACATAAAAACTCCTCACTGTGGCTTTAAACTTGGACCAGAAGCAGAGAATGATATTAATCAGTTTTCCTGTCCTGAAACGACTTTTTTCTTACAAAGACGAGATGTCTAGTTTCTGTACAAGAGGAGAAAATAAAAAAGGAAGTGTTCCCTTTTACCAGCTAGATGCACATAAATGTTTTGCATTTTTTAATGGAATGTGAAATATTTGAGTTTATTCTGTGAGATTATTCCGACTGAGAGCTATTGTAGTTTCAGAAGTGTGTGTATTATGAAAGTTGTGGGTGTAAAAAGCGGTGTGTGAAGCGTGCCTTTAATGGAAGTGAAGTTTTTGTATTTAAATGCAGTACCTGTCACGCTGCAGGGAGCTGTAACCGTGGTGATTTACATCCAAGAGTGGATAGTTTTGAGACAATAAGGGTGTGACTGTTTGTCTACAGCGTTGACTCTAATAAAAGCAAAGTTAACCTTCTTCTTCCCTCTTTGAAAGCCGAGCTCGTGTTGTTATTGCGGGTCATAGATCAGCTGCAGCCAATAAAAACATCGCCTGCATTAAAACTCCTCCACCACGACGCCTGAAACTCCACCAGGAGATTCCTGCTGACTGTTTGTGTGAAAGTAACTCAGGCCAGTGCGGGCGGATTTTATGGGAGAGAGAAATCGATCAATGGATGAAACATTTCAGCTGCAGCAACAGGAACAAGAAGCTAGGAAGTAAACACTTCCTCTTTTAAAGGACGCCTGTTTGTGTCGCTCTGAATCATTAGCAGCTGACTCGAGGTTATTTGTATGAAACCACTTCACACACCGTCAGAAAAGTTACTGTCAAACATGTTTGTGTTGGTCAAACTTCATCTTCAGGACTAAATTAGCTCTGATATGTAAAAGTTTGGTCGATGACGTGAGTGAAAGAGGAAACCAGCAAACACATTCAAAGCTTTTCTGATTAAATGCTGCGAGAATATTCAAATGATTTCTGTAGATTGTCTCCGTGTGTCTCCAAAACCAGATGTTTAGTTCTTGTTTTCATCCTCGAAGGACTCAGATTGTTATTCCAATCGATGAATCAGAGACGACGGTGGTGTCACACAAAGTGCTGATTGTTATTCTCAGTGTCAGACAGAATTACAGAAAAGATCCTACAAAGAGAGATCTTTTTGTCAAGTAGAAATGATTTCTTTTCAAGCAGAAGCAGCAGTTATGTGTAACGCTTCAACAGGGATTTCATACGTGCAGAGCATCAGAGTTGATAAGTGAATAGAGTCTCATTTAATTTGGCTTTTTTTTTTGTGCATGCACTCCCTAATTTTCTGAAAACACTCCAAAGCTCTGCCGTGTGAAGTCTCAAAATTATCTTTTTCATAGTAGATAGTAAACATTTTATTACAAAAGCTGTCTCATTCTTATTTAAAGTCATTCAAAAAACTAACCACACTGTTTTTATTGGACCGAGTAAACAGCATAACATCCTCATCCTTCTCTTATTTCATTCTGCTTTTCCCACATCTTTCCTTTGTATGTATCTGTTTGAACAGCAAATACTGAATGTGTATGTGTTTATGTAGATTTATTTGTATATACATGCATATGAATGGATGTATTTCTTCGTAGCAATTGTTTGTTGCTTTGCTCACTTTTTTGGTGTTATTTTTCATATGTGCACTAAATGAAATAAAATACATTAAAAAAATAAGATTTACTTTTTTGATAAGTCATTTTTAAAAACCAGGCTGTAGACATACTAATTCCTGCAGCAAAGATTGTCTTTTTTGAATGGGTGTGTATGTGGTACTCATCATTTCTGCAGCCAGCCTCTAGTGGACACTTTGGGAACTTCAGGTTTTTGCACTTCTACATGAGCTTTGTTTATCTAAACTGAAATTTGCTGCTTGTTTTATTAGTGCTGCACATTACATTGCCTATACTGATGTTGTTTTTATCCATTTATGTGTACTACACTCTCATTCTTACCTTTTTAATTATGTATTTTGTCCTATTTATTGCACTTTATTTATCTTTCCTGTTTACAACCTTATCTCAATTTTAATTTTGTTTAATTTCTTTTATTATTTTCAATTTTTTAAAATAAAATTAATGGTTTTTGTCCTTCTGCTTTGCATGTATTTCATGAAGCTATGTTCAATCACTGTGAAACACTTTGAGCTGCATTTAATTTGTATGAAAGGTGCTATATATATATAAATACAGATTGATTGATTGCTATATTTAGTTAAGCTCCTAAACTGTATAAAACATGGATGTCGTCTCTGTTAGGTCACCTGTTGGATTTGGCGCAGGCTTTGAACTTCCTGTCTAACACCTAAAAAGCGCCGTTCGGTCACGTGAGCTGAGCTTCTGATTGGACAAACTTGTAAATCTAATTTTTTCTAAGCCGCTGAGTTGATGCTGTAAAAGTCTGGTTTTCTTTGAATGGGTGTGTATGTGGTTTCTGGTGTTTCTGCAGTCAGCCTCTAGTGGACATTTGAGGTACTGCAGTTTCTTCACTTCAGCATGAGCTTTATAATTTTGAACCGGAAGTTACTGCTCGTTTGATTCGTGCAGAAAATTGGACTTGCTCAGTCCACGTCACCTCATTTGGCTTAGCTTATTGAAATTTTCTTTAGCAGGTCATCATGTCCTTACATGTCCCACACCGCGGGGAGTCTTCACGGTCAGAGTCCTGGAAGGCAGAGGATGACATCTGCGGCACGGTGTAATATTTATGACATGATGGCAGACGACACCCTGAGGTTTTCTGCGTTTATGTTACTTTAAAACATATACTCCAGATGTTTAACAGTCGTCAACCTCGACCCAAAAACTCCAGAAGTCGAATCCGTCAAGTAAAACACCAGCCGAAAAAACGGAGTCACCGATCATATCAAGACATGGAGATAGTTTGCACTTTCGCAGCTAATCAACACCTTTAAAACGGAGGTGTATTTCATCAGAAGAACAATACATCGAAGCCTTGACAGGCAACAATGAGCCGGTAATCCACAGCTTTGTTTGGAGCAGCTTTAAAAGAAAAAACCTCCGATAACAACAACAGCAGCTTCGCACGTCCACATTCGCTTACGGGAGCAGATGACCGGAAAGGAGCAGAAAACAAAAGAGGCTCCTGCTGTGACAATGCGCTTTGAGTGACAGAATGACTGCTGGCACACTGTGATAAATAAGGCAATATTATCTACAGGGGATTGCCGTGACGCCGCCAATGTGGTGGGCTGTGGATAAATGCGGCTGAAACGACTGCAGAGGGAACAACCCTCACTTTTAGAGAATTTCAAAGAAGTGAATGAAGGCGGAAAATAAACTCTGTAAATGTGTCGTTTGTGCAGAAACCAGTCATTCAGAGCTGCAGGGTTTGACTCAGTCTGAATGCAAAGGAAAGTGTGTGAAGTGAGTTAAGTGTCATAAACCTGACACTGTTATTAGTTTTGTAGCATGAGCTCATAATATCATGTAAACATATGATGACAAACACGCGCCTAAATGTCAGCATGTTCTCGTTCTCATGTACACATCATGTGCTGCCGTCTCGGATGCATCATGTGTCTCACGCCTGCTGGCTAAACTCACCCTAAACTCAAACTTAAGTCTTACACCGACCGTCACGTCTTTACAGGAATTACAGAGTCGTAAAATCTTCCTAAAGCAGCAGAGTCGGGCGATGGTTATCTTCTTATTGCACGAGATCGTAAAATAACGTGCAGGCGCTCGAGTCCTGTTAAACATAAATCATGTTTCCAGAAGGTTTAAGTCTCTGTCAAAAGAAAAAGGAAAACACTCTACACCTCAACAGGCGGCTGTTAACGCATCTTTACAGAAAAGGATAAGGGCCACTGATAAAAAAAATAAAGGTGTAATATCTATTCTTATCATTTTTATTATTATATTGAGGGAAAAAAAGGCAGAATTCTGAGATTTAAATTACAATTACTAGAAAAAATTCTGAATTTTCAGTGAAACTAATTCTGATTTTAAAGTCAAGGTTCCGAGATTGAAGTTCTGAGTTTTAATTCAGAATTCTGAGTTTTTATTCGGACGTATGAGATTAAAATCTGAATTTTTCAGTCTAATTCTGAGATTAAAGTCTGGATTCTGGGATTGAAATTTGAATGTAATATCAGGTTTTCTGTCTAATTCTGAAAGTAAAGTCTAAGATTGAGTTAAGAGTTCTGAGAAGGAGGAACGAATTCTGGGATTGAGGTTGAAATTGTGATTTGTAATTTTTTAAGGCTTATTCCAAGATTTAACTCATAATTCTGGGATCAAATTTGGAGTTCTGAGGTTAAGGTCAAAATTCTGAGATTGAAGTCAGAATTCTTAGATTCTAAAATTAACTTAATGTGGGGTTGAAGTTGAAATTGTGAGATACAATTTGGAATTTTTAAAGTCTGACATTAAGGTCAAAATTCCGAGACTGAAGTCACAATTTTGAGATTAAGTGCAAAATTCTGAAATCAAATTTTGAATTTTGCGATCAAAGTCAGACTCCTGAGCTAAAACTCTGAATTCTGAGAAAAAAAAGACAGAATTTTTCTGTTGAATTCTGAAAGTAAAGTTGGAATTTTCATGTTGCAGTCAGAATTTTGAGTTTTAAGTTAGAGTATGAAAGATGTGAGACAAAGGAAAGGTTTGTTAAACTCTGGCAACACTCTTTCCTTTATGAATTTTTCTTTTAACAAAAACCATGACGGACTGAAAACAGAACTGACAAGAAATAACAGAGGCGCTGATGAGTAACGTCATCTCAGTGTAGTCTCTGTAAGAACATATTTTTGGTGTCGTGAACTCCAAATCAAGTCGTCCACAACTGGAACGTCGTTGTGGACAAAAATACTGTGACTGCTCATGAGAAGTGTCTTTCAAACCCGAGTGAAACCAACTTTTGTGGGTGAGTAAATGATTTTTATAATCACATCTCGAGTCCTGAGTGTTTAACAGCTCGGCTCTTTACTCCACACTCAGCGACTGTCATCAAAAGAAATGTGTAAGAGGAATAACCCTGAGTAACACCATCGCAGCACACAGCTGTACTGATCCACAAACCGAGGATGAACCGACAAACACGGCGGGAACTCGTCGACATAAACAGATGGAAGGAAACAGGGAGACTGGAGCGCTGATCTGTGAAATCTGTGAGCTGGGTGGGAGTGTTGGTGGTCATTAGAGGACTGCAGGGGGCAGGCTGAGGAGTAGAAATAAAACCCAAAGTGTCCTTGAGCAAGGCGTTTATTTCTGTCTGTGAGACGCGGAGTTGTGACACTACCCTGCGCCGGTACCAGCTGTACGCTCGGACACACACACACACACACACACACGGGGTCCAGAAGAAACACACTCTTCTGAACCTTCCTCTGGGCTGCAGTTACATAATTCAGCCTCCATTACATCTGCTCCAGCCTCAACCAGCTGTTCGCACAGTTAGGAGAGAGCACGCTCAGCCCGCCAACTAAACCACTCCCAGCCAAAAAGCTCTGGACGTGCCACAACCGTTCCTCCGCTGTCTTACTGACCTTTGCCAAACTCTGAAAGCCAACGCTGCGAGGACAAAACGCTGAGGGCAGGAGACCCTGACCCACTTACATATCTTATTTCATGGTACCAAACAGTAACATCTCTAAACACTCTTCTTTTTTTCTGCTTTTCTTTTTTTTGGAAATGCTCCTGGAAAAGAGATGTAATCGTTGTAAAATACTTTGGCTCCAGAAAACAGGTATAAAGCTGCTCCTAAAGAGAAAAAAAAAACATGTTTTTGTCGCTGTTTTACCTCACAGAAAACAGAAGCTGCTGCTCTACTTCTTATCGTATTTGTGTGTGATGGTAAAATGCTTCTCTGGAGTCAGAAACAGCCGTTACATCAGTCTCTTAACTGTCTTTAAGCACAGGAATAAATACAGTGAACAAACACCTGTCGTCAAACTAATCATGTTTAAATCACCTCACGTTGTCACCGACTGTGCTGTACAGCTGTAGTGAGCCCCAATGGGAAACAAAGTGTCTCAATGATCGTTGTGCATAAATTTATTCACTTATGGCAGTGGTTCTCAACCTTTTCCAATCCAGGGCCCACTTTCAAGTCTAAAAAGTTTTTGCAGCCCACCTCCAACTGTATAAGTGCAGAGGCTGTATAATGCCTTGTTAGAGCTTGATTTGTAACAAAGACCCAAAATGTAACAAAAAAGTTAAATAATATGTAAATAACTGGTCAATAATGTCACGGATGTCGAGCTTAAAATAACAAGTAGCTAAAAATCATTTGCCCACAATGAGAGAACGTGAAATTTAGGGTGAGTGATAAAATTCGTTTTCATTCCACTTTTTTATTTTCGAATATGCAAATCAGACATTTTTTGGGTTAAAAAACATTTGTTTCATTACATTTCAGATTGTATTGCCTTTTTTTGTACTACATTTGAGGGCTTTGTTAAATTTTGGGTCAGTGATTACATTCATTTTCATTTTAGTTTCATTTTCGTTTCATTTTCTTTTCAACTTTTTATTTTCGAATATGCAAATCATACATTTTTGGGGGTATACAACATTTGTTTCATTACATTTATACAGTTTTTGTATATTTGCAAAGTCTGAGGTCTTTGTTGAGTATTTTTGTATGCAGCAGTGTGGCCCCCAGTCCAGTTTCATGCGGCCCCATCTTATGTCACTTAAATTAATTATGTTCTAAGTAATGTAATAATTTAACATTTCTGTCAGATGCTTGAAGAAAACCTCAGTACATGTCAAAAATACATGCGACTGTGCAAAGTCTACTTTAACAAAACTAAAGCTCTGAACAATCTGCAGAAACTCAAACTTTAACAGCTGACGTGTTCGAAGAAATGTATTTAGCGTGACTCAAAAATGTGCTTTATGAGTGTCGAGAGTTATAAAAAAACACACAAAAGGACACAAGACTAAATGAAAGATATGAAATTGTGAGGAAACAATAAAAGTTGATGCATAAAAATGGCTCAAAATGCAGATTCAGAAACATTTGGGGCTAAATTTTTCTTTTTAAATGGTCTAAAACAGTCACATGGAAGCTTAAAAAGTTGAAAAAGAAGTGAAAAAAGTCGAGTTAAAAAGGTCATAATTAAATAAATTTCATGGTATAAATTTGACTTTTGACTTTTTAGCTCAACTTTGCAGCTTTATATTGGCAAGAGGAAAAATAAAACCTCAACAGAACCAGTTTTTATTATATATTTTTAATTATATTTGTAGTAAAGTCCAGATTCTGTTGTAAAAAAACAAAATATGCCCCTTTCTGAAAAAAGTTTGTACGCCCCTGAGAGTAAATGCTGCATAAAGCGTTTGAAAGCAGGTTAACTGAGGTTGTCCTCCTCTTATTTTTTCCATCAGAAGTCATTAATCATTAATAATAATGGTCTTTGGGTTGAGCTCTTTGTTGAGCCACAGCCTTCACATGTTTCCAAACAGCAGCTTAACGTGTAAAGACACACATGCTCGGCTTTCATTAGCTGCTGATCTCCTCTCTGACACTGGAACAACACTGAGCTGGAGACTATTTAACACTGCAGGAAGTATGCTGATGTGTAAATATTTAACATATTAACAGGATGCCACTGACATTTCTGGAGCTGGCTCTGTGCACATGTAATTGAACTGTGTTGATAACACGCCACGCAGCGCCAGGAGTCAAGGTCCTGACCCTCTGAAATTTGTTTTAGTCTCATCTTTAATCCCTGCCTTATTGATTTTTAACTTCTGTTTCTCACCGTAAGCGGCTTTGTGTCTGTCAGCGGCTCGACGTAAAGCCGACGCACAAACATACTTTGCGCTGAAGGAAGGGGGGAATTTATTTGAGCTTATTTCAGCCTTCAGACATACAATTACCTGTGAAACTCGTCAGACTCCAGAACTGGTTTTTCTAGCTGCTGCTCGGCGTCTTTACTTCAACAGGTGGAGGATTAAGGGGGGGGGTGTGAGTCGAGCCGCCTTAGACAAATTGAGCAATTTTCAAAGAAGCGACCATTTCCTCATGATTAGAAAGATGATAATATAGTTTCAGTTTCTGAAACTCTGAACCGTTAAAAGCATCTGCGGTTTCTTCCTCTTTGTCTGTAACAAAGAACTTCCAGTGTCTTCAAACCTGAGCATTTCTTTGTTTACTTCTGGGACCAGATGACTAAGAGGTACATTGAATGCTGTACATTTGGAAATGCTCCAGTACATTGTTTTTAAGCTGGCAGGATGTAATGACTGCATGGTTCTGACACGACAAGGCTGTTATCCAAAGAGTCTGATGTTACAGGAGCTACAACTGCAGAATTAAACCTGTTAAAGATGGTTTAGACAGATACAGGAAGTCCGCTTTTATGTGACGTAAAATTACAGGTTTCATCCATGAGACTGGGCAATTAATCGCAAATTAAAAACACAATATAGCCTGCAACAATACCAGAATACTGGGTCTAATTTTTCCATCATGTCACACAAAAAATAACCTGCAACAACATAAAGCTCCATTAGGGTGAGGGTTGTTTTACTCTTGCAGTTATTTTGCTTTTTTTACTGCCATATTGGTATTTTATTGTATTTATTGCAATGTTGTTGCATCATTATTATGCCACAGTAAAACAGTCTTTTTTAGTTTTATACCTGCGAAACTTTTTGCTCAAAAATTTGCAACATTTTTTCCTCATTTTATTTCATTTCAGTTGTTATTTTCTACATTTTGATAACAAATTTCTCCAATTTGCAGCTATTTTACCAGCATTTCCAGATTCAATTTCTCTAAAAGTTTGCAAAATATAACAGCACGTATATCAATTTTCATTTTGTGACTCCTTTAATTTTCTCAAATTGCAACTTTTTTCACAAGTTGTGTAACTTTTATCCTTTCACAGCTCATAGATTGTTGATTTTAAAGTGAAAAGGTAAAATTAGACAATAAAGTTTATCTTATTTTATCTCAACCAAAGAACTGAATTGTTGGAAATTACCTTTGAAAGAGTAGAAATCTAAGTGGAGAAAAGTGGTAATAACAGCAAAAAGTAGAAATAAAAATAAGTTCAAGGTGGTAAAAAGGGTCAAAAAGCTGGATAAAAATTGGAGGAAAACTTGAAAAATGGTCAGAAAGTGACAAAAATATGAGTGAAAAGTGACAAAAAAGGAAAAACTCACTCACAAGTAGCAACATTTATATTGAGGGCAAAGAAAGAAACTTTTTAGAATAAGCCATGACTGTGAAAATTTCAAGATATAAAGATTTGAGAGAATGAACTTTATGAAAAATGAGTTTATATAATATCTGGGTTTCACTTTCTGAAAAGAGAAACTAAAAATATTCAACTTTTTTTATGATATTCTGATTTTTTTAGATGTGCCTGTTTATGCAAAAACAGTTTCTTGTTTGGATTTGTAACAAAAGTCATTCCTCAATTTTGCCATATGATGTAAAATAGTTTATTCCTTATTCTATTAATCTGTTTGTTTAATAACACATGATATGGGGAACCTAAAAATAATCTCACAATCAATCGTAGTTTTGAAAATAATCAGATCCTAGTTTCCTCGATGAGGTAACGGCTGTTTTCTGGTTAAAAAAAATCATCTTTCTATGATATTTCCAGACACTCAGGCCTCTAAGGCTCATAAAAACAAACTTCTATTTCCTCAAAAACAGAAGAATTAACCCCAGAAATCTGATATTTCCAGTGTTTTGTTTTGAGAAGCTGAAACAAAAGCAGTGAGGCAGCGCTGCCTCACGTCACTGCCGTTTGGAAGCAGAAGCATCAGTAGTAACAATGTTAGTTTTGGAATTTAGCACCAAGCGTGAGTACAACACGGTGATGGCAACGACCACTTTCCAGCAAGATTATGTAACTTCACAAATAAAATCTGGCTCTCTCCAAAGAAGAAACACCTGAAGATTTAAAGTCGATTTATTTCCAAACTAAAGGCTGCGAACGTGAGAGGAGCTGAGTCTCTGAGAGCAGAGAAAAACCCTGATGACTCAAGTTTGGATCAGATTTGTGCTAATTTACCGGCCGTGAGAAACGCTGGATTCTGATTGGACGAAACCCCACAACAACAGTGATTCATTCTAGAACACCAAAGAGTGTAGAAACAGAAGAATGAATAAGAAAAGACCAAAAATGGATGGAACAAGACGGAACAAAATGGAATGATTCCACTACACCTAGATTTGTGCAAAACTTAAATATCCCCAAATTTAAAGATGAAAAAATGGATGAAAAAGTTTTTACATACTCATTAGGAAGTTTTTTAGAAGTTTTGATATAGTATATTAAATATTTTATCCCAAAACTTCAAATGTAAATGTCCTCTGCCTCCTTCCTTCGTAGTAATTATGATATTGATACGCGACTTTATTAAACATATTCTTCCCCCGTTTTTTAACCGCTACACCTCAAAAAAAGTTGCACCAATTCTGGCCATTCGTGAAGCAAAATGTTAAGAATATTGAGGAATATTTTGCTTGTAAGGGGTGTATCCGTGACTTTTATGCTTTTCAAAATATTCTGCATTTTCGAAAATTTTTGGCCCATTGAAATGAATGGAGAATGATTAAACAGAGCCAAAGTCTGTCTCAAGCTTTTACTAGGCTTGTAGTGTTTGTTTTCAGTATGAGCACAAAAGATTTTCCTCCTGCTTGGGTTTCTTTAACTGAATTTTGAGATTTTACTCGAGTTGTGCACAATTCTGGTCGTAATGGAAACACCAGTGAGGCGCAATTGTACTTTATGGAAACTTTGGAAATATCACTTTGATAGTGTGAAAAAGTGAAATACAAATTGTGTTATTCAGCCTGATAAAATCAGTGTTTACCTTTGGGTAAACCAAACCTGCTAGTGAGAGCAAAAAAACAACAACTTTCTTTTAAATTACTGGTATTAATGTATTATTTGTCCACTCAAAATCCTGAAAAAACTGGCAAAACTATAAAATTCTAAAGTTTCCTAGAGGATCTGAACGTACTATGAATAACGTCAAAAACATGCCTTAATAGTGCAGAGAAAAAACAAGAGAATTAATAAACATTGTCTTGATTCTCATATCTTGTTTGAACTGCTTGCTCTAGCTAAAGTCTATAAAAAACAAAATATTAAACACTTTTTCTGCTCTCATCAAACCCTAAAAATGTTTAAATCCTTTCAAACGAGGCCATATTTTAACATTTAAAACCTTATTCTGTATTTTTTTCTTATGTAATTACACCCACACGGACACAAAATCAGACTATTTTGGAAATGACTCGGCGGCCCATTTGCAACACCTTGACGGCCCACAAAAGGGCCACGACCCACAGGTTGGGAACCAATGAGTTAGATACATCAGGCTTAATAAGTTTTAGATACATTTAAATGTGATGGCACTAAATAACAGCAGCACAGCATTATATAAACATTATCACACACACTTTCTGCCACAGGTGGGAATATCCAGATGGAGCTAATGTGTCATTTGTGTCGTTCAGCGTTCAAAACTCTTCAAAGGTGACGGAGAAAATAATACGACAATTTCAGAGCTGTTGTTGTTTTTACCCTGGTGAAAACGCTTCTCCAGCTCCCTCTTTTTCATTTGTGTGATTTATAACGTTAATGTCTTTAGTGGGGATTGAAAACAAAATGAGTCTAATGCTTCATAACGGTTTTAATTTAAATTTGTTGCTCTCGCAGGATGTTCAGACGCAGCAGTGACTCATTAGAAAACAACCGACGGGCTCATTTGACCCCTTTGAGACCACAAACGCCTCAAACAGTCGACGCCAGAGCAGGGCAGGCCCCGATCGAGCGGGTGGTTATGCAAATTAGAAATCAGGAGATATTTAAGTTAAAACATGAGAAGATGTGAGACAAAACGAGGAGGACGTCTCAGAGAATATCTGTGTTGACATTTCTGTCCGCACTCAGCTCTCTTTCTCACAGCTTTGATGTCGACACACCTTTAAACACACAAGATGCAAATGTCTCAACTTCTGACACCGTTGCTGTTAGCGCTTCGGCTTATTGTCGGCTTTGTAGAGATCAGCAGCTGAGAGATGCTCTCACCAGAGCAGCTGTTGTTGTCTGGATTGCAGGACGGGATGTGACATGACTTTTTGGGAAACATTGGTGTTTATTCAGCAGAGTTCTGTTTGCTTTTGAGATGTTCAGTTCTATTTCAGCATTTTTACAAAGGAACAATCAATACGGAAAATCTATCAGCCAATCATTAATGCAGATAAAGGTAAAAACAGGAAAAATCAGCTGATTGTATTGACCAGCTGATAGAACAGTCTATGCTTAGTTTTTGTCCCAACAGCTGTTTCAACGACAGCTTTTAGTCCAAGTTTTAGCCTTAAGTCTATTTTAGCCTTTAGCTCATGTTTGAGCCTTTAGCTTGTGTTTTAGCCTTTAGCTTGTGTTTTAGCCTTTGGTCCATGCTTTAGCCTTTAGCTTGTGTTTTAGCCTTTAGTCCATGCTTTAGCCTTTAGCTCATGTTTTAGCCTCCAAACTGTGTTTTAGTCTTAAACTCATGTTTAAGCCTTGAGCTTGTGTTTTAGCCTTTAGCTTGTGTTTAAGCCTTCAGACTGCATTTTAGTCTTAAACTCATGTTTAAGCCTGGAGCTTGTGTTTTAGCCTTTAGCTCATGTTTTAGCCTTCAGACTGTGTTTTAGTCTTAAACCAATGTTTATGCTTTTAGCTTGTGTTTTAGCCTTTAGTCCATGCTTTAGCCTTTAGCTCGCGTTTTAGCCTTTAGCTCATGTTTTAGCCTTCAGACTGTGTTTTGAGCTCATGTTTAAGCCTTTAGCTTGTGTTTTAGCCTTTAGCTCATGTTTAAGCCTTCAGACTGCATTTTAGTCTTAAATCCATGTTTAAGCCTTTAGCTTGTGTTTTAGCCTTTTCGCTTGTGTTTTAGCCTTTAGTCCATGCTTTAGCCTTTAGCTCAAGTTTTAGCCTTTAGCTCATGTTTTAGCTTTCAGACGGTGTTTTGAGCTCATGTTTAAGCCTTTAGTCCATATTTTAGCTCTTAGCTTATGTTTTAGCCTTCAAACTCTGTCTCGTCTTAAACTCATGTTTAAGCCTTTAGTCAGTTTTTTTAGCCTTTTAGTTTGTTTTAGCCTTTAGTCCATATTTTAGCTCCTAGCTTATGTTTTAGCCTTTAGCCCATGCTCTATTATTCTCCTGTTTATCTTTCTTTGTCTTTCTTGCCCCTTTTTTGTTGGACAGCTTAGCTCCTGTTTTCAACATTAGCACTGAATTAATTTTAAAAAACAGTTTTCAGTAGAGACTGATAAGCTTCATCAGTCAGCTTGGTGTTGCCAAAGAAACGTTGGCGTCCCGTAAATCAATCTGGTTTTGCTCGACTCATTTAGGAAACTAAGGATTAGCATTTAGAAATGAACTGTTTCAGTGATGATAATGTCATTCTTAATTGTGGGTTATGTTAAAATCACTTAAAAAGTCCTGACAGTCCCTGTAAATGATTTTAATTTGCATTTTTGTGTTTTTTTGCTTCCCTCCCTTTATTCACAGCAGTGAGTCCCACCTCCTACAGTTTCTCTTTCTTCTGTAAATGTCTGCTCCTTTGACGATACTTAACGGCAGATGTTTGATGAAGACGCCCAAATAAAAGCGCTAATTTTGGAGAGTTTAACTCGATTTTTAGTGAACGCAACATCTTTAAGACACAAAACAAAACCGAGTGTGCAGAAAAGAGCACCAGAGTCGGTCAGTAAACCAAAGTCTTGAACCATCTGGGTCTGGAGTCTCTGGGTTCACTTGTATCTCCACCTCCTGGAGGACTCCGTCTGGTCACTTCTCCGTAACAGCGGGTCCTCCCCCTTCTCTCCTCTCTTTCTCTCTCTCCCTCCCTCCCCCACGGCTCTCATCTCAACAGCCTCCAGTGTTGCTGTCAAAGTCTCACCTCGCTGCCAGAGGACACAGCCTTGGCCTGCCGAGAATGTGGCAGCACCACGCTATCTCCAAAGTGCCACATTTAACTGCTCCCCCAACCAGCATGTGGCTCAAACCTTCCCACATGCTTCTCCTGAAACTCTACATGCAGGGAAGTTTCACATTTTTAGGATTTCACACCTATAATCATCCTTAAATCAAAGTAAACATGCACTATTGTAAGAATAACAACCTCATTGACTTGTTTCTGGTCAATTTTCCAATGATGTTATTTCCTGGGTAGAGCTTTCCCACATCCATTAGCTGAAGCTTTTAACTCTGCTAAACCACAAAAAAAGCTCATATCAAACAAAGACTCATCATTAGAAACATGAAACTAACATCCGTATAGAAACACCTCTCCTGGAGAAGACGAACGCCCAAATAATGAGAGTTTTCTCCAAGTGGCAGCAGCAGAGTCGATGTTGTCACATGGATGCCAATCCTCAGATTAACGTCCAGCATCAACCTGGATTTGTGTGTGAACATCTAATGAGGAGCGCTGAACTCAATTAGAAAGGCGGCAGAAAGCTTTACAGCCAAATGAGATGATCCTGAACGGGTTCTCAGGAGCTAAAAACACACAGACGACACTAAATACCAGCGACGTGTAAAGCAGGATGCACACGCGAAGCAACAAAGGAAAGATCCTGAATGAGAAACTGAGAAATGAGCAAAATTGAAGTGGAAACTCCTACCAGAATGAGGAATTAATAACTATAAAATAGAGCCCCTGTTTTAGTGTAAATAATTCATATTGTTTGTTAAAGCAGTGAGCGGTGGTTGATTAGTAATGTCTGCTACGAGGCGAAGAGTTGTGACCTCAGTCAAGAGCATCTTGTGCCTCTCAGAAAGGCATCACTAATCAATCCAACGCTTGCATAACCAATCGAACGACCGCTTGACATTCTCGACTTTCAATGTTAATTTGGATTGGTTAATATTAGCCGTCCAATCACAGAGCTGCGCCGTTACGTGACGGACAGGTAACGTTACAAGAAAGCCCCTGAAGTTTAGAGCATCAAAGCAACAAAGTACTTCATGATTCAAAATACTTCAAGAATAAAGATCTTCTTCTGTTTCTAGTTCAAAAACTCGAGTTAATTTTGACTCACGCTGAAAGAAACGACTTTTGTGCAAGTATTTATGTCTTGTTTAGAATAGAAACTGTGTCACTTTAGCATTTGTTTTGTCCCCCAAGAAGATATAAAGTAGAAGTTTCATTCCAAGGAGGTCACTTCAGCATTTGTTTTGGATTCCCTGAATGCATTTCAGCTCGTTTGGTTCCGAGGGGGTCATTCTAGCATTTGTTTTGGCTCCCAAAAAGGCACTCAAGTACAAGTTTGGTTCTAATGGTGTCACCTTAGCATTTGTTTTGTCCCCCAAGAAGATATAAAGTACAAATTTCATTCTGAGGAGGTCACTTCAGCATTTGTTTTGGCTCCCCTGAATGCATTTCAGCACGTTTGGGTTCAAATGGGGGCACTTTAGCATTTGTTTTGGCTCCCAAGAAGGCGCTCCAGTACAAGTTTCGTTCTAAGGGAGTCACTTGCTCATTTGTTTTGGCTCCCAAGAAGACATAAAAGCACCAGCTTGGTTCGAAGGGGATCACTGTAGCATTTGTTTTGGCTCCCAAGAAGATATAAAGTACAAGTTTCATTCCAAGGAGGTCATTTTAGCATTTGTTTTGGCTCCCAAAAAGGCACTCAAGTACAAGATTTGTTCTGATGTTGTCACCTTAGCATTTGTTTTGGCCCCCAAGAAGATATAAAGTACAAATTTCATTCCTAGGAGGTCACCTCAGCATTTGTTTTGGCTGCCAAGATGGCACTTAAGTACAAGTTTGGTTTTAAGGGGGTCATTCTAGCATTTGTTTTGGCTCCAAAGAAAAAACTCAAGTACAAGTTTAGTTCTAAGGGGGTCTCTCTCGCATTTGTTTTGGCTACCAGAAGGCACTGAAGTACATGTTTGGTTCCGAGGGGTTCTCTTAAGCATTTTTTTTTTTTACTCCCTTGAATGCATTTCAGCGAATATGGTTTTAAGGGGATTCCTTTAGCATTTGTTTTGGACCCCCTGAATGCATTTCAGTACGTTTAGTTCTTTTGGTGTCACTATAGCATTTGTTTTGGCTCCCAAAAAGGCACTCAAGTGCAAGATTTGTTCTAAGGGAGTCATTTTAGCATTTGTTTTGGCTCCAAAGAAGGCACACAAGCACAAGTTTCATTCTAAAGGGGTCACTTTAGCATTTGTTTTGGCTTTCAGATAGCAGTATTTTCAATTCACGTGTCCTTTTGTCTTTTAAAATCTTCAAATTAGACATTTACTTGGTGAATTTTTAAGTCCAATGACACAATTTTACTGAAAACGCTTGTTTGCTTGCTTAGATTTAAGTTTCTGCAGTGTACTGCCAAAAAAGCTCATGAAGGCACCAAATGTGGAATCATCTGCCACTGAAAACAGTCTCTAACAGAGACATGAAGTCTCCCGATAGTAGGAAATTATGAAGGAAGCATTGCTTTAAAAAAAAAAAAATGGAAGTACTTCTGTGAGGTGGGTTAAAGATGAGTGATTTGCTTGGAGCCGAAAGCAGCTGGATGAAAATTATTCCACTTTAATGTTCCACCGTTTACGTCTGTCACTTCAAAAAGAACAGTCTTTGCATGTTAAAGAGGTACATTAGGAGTGTGGTGCTCCTTTAAGAGTAAAATAAGGGCCATTAGGTGAGTGTTCAGTCCTCTTTAGAGCAGATCTGTTTGAGCAAACGCAGCAGCCACCTCAGCTCGGCTTTGAAACTCGCTCTGTCACTTCTGGGTCGAAAGCGTCTCTTTCCAGACCTCGGCTGGCCTCTCTCTCCAAACTGTCACTCTGTTTTCTGCGTCTCAACACCGAGGGGTCAGATTTACGATCCAGCCCCAGAACACGAGGAAATAAAACGCCAGTGCCACAAATCGGTGATTCAGCAACGATTACCTGATTCTGACTCGGCCAGAAATGAGATGTGACGTGTTCAGAGACTGCAACTCGGCGCCTCATGTTTCTGTTTTTAACGCCATAACTGATGTGAAGTGAAAGAAGGAAAGTGAACCTATCGCCGTAAAGATAGCACACACATGATTAGCGGTCGTTTAAAGATAATGCTGAAAGAAAGAGAGGGTTCAAATGAGCTAAAGAGAAAACAGAAGATCAAATAATGAGTGTTTGGAGAGTCATTGTTTTTACAGCTGGATTTACTTCCACACTTTGGGGTTTAAATGAAGAAAAGGTGCAAAAATCTTTAGTGATTGTTTAAATTGTAACAGATAGAAGCCGTATAAAAGGGGTGTAGTGAGAGAAAAGTGGTCACTGAGGAGCAAATGAGCGAAAATAGACAACTCTCTTTATTGTTGTAAGGAGTTCTTGGTCTGCCTCTGCCTCGTGGGTAAAATAAATATTGTGTTTGTTTCAAAAACAACCAAATCTGCATGATAACACACTACAAGGATGTCCTGATCCAAAGCTCAAGTATTGAAACAACAGGCAACCTCAGGAAAATACATGAGATAGTCCCATTAGTGTCAAATATTCTGGTTTTTAGTCCTACAACATCTCACGAGAGTTGCGTTCAGGGCCGCCTTGGAATTAAGGGCGTGGTCACACAGGTCGTTCAAATTTGTTACAACTTAACTCACTTTTCGGCTTCTGTTGAGTTGTTTTGGGTCAACACCATTGACTGTATATAGAATAAACAGCGTGGCTCTGCCTGTCACCGTTCTACGTTTTTGAAGCCAAAAAACCCCGTTTCTCTAGCCGCCATTGTGCAGCCAGAGTCTGCGCAGTAGAGAATTTCCGGTGGAGCCAAGTAAAAAAGAGAAATAAAAATATTTATTTCTTCTTCTTCTTCAGAAGGTTTAGTCTCCTTTTGGCTCTTTCCCGAAGTTTCTTATATCCCCGATAAAAACTACTCATGAACGGCAGCTGTCAACTATCGTAAAACGAAACTTATGTCGCGGTTTTTAACGTCCAATAACTCATGAGAAACTAACTTCTCAGAAAAAAAAACACCCGAACACCATGCAGCCAGATGACATCATCATACTACCTTAGTGTAAAGATGAGAGAAACGTTGCTACCAGGTATCATAATTTTTTAAAGTTTTCCCGGCTCATATCTGGAATGCATGGGGAGGCGGGGCTTATGACCTATACTGCAGCCAGACACCAGGGGGCGGGGCATCTGCTGGAGGCTTCAGTTTGAGCCGAACGTCGTTACGTCCACTCATTATACAGTCAATGGTCAACACAAACACAGCTCTCCAACACTCCCACTATCGATTGAAATGGTTGTAGGAAGGAGCGGTTGCGGCGTCCATACATCATGAATAATGCATCATGTACGCGCGCGCTTGTGCATGCACTGAGCCGGGCCAAAACACACCTCTCCCAATTGTGCTAAAGCTAGGGAAGTAGGCTGTGCTTAAATGCGGTTTACTTGCGGGGACACTGGCCAAACCTGCCGGGCTTTGGAGCTGAAGTGTTCAATATTTAATATCTGAATAACCGTTATGTTTGCGTGTATTAGAAAAAACGTTCAAGTTTGATTTTGAGGAAAAGTGACAGCCTTAGTGACCGCGCCCTTTAGCCTGGTTTCTGCTTGACACATCTGCAAGGTCCATGTGGCTCCACGCGAACGACTAACGTCATTTTAGCAGCAG
Source organism: Thalassoma bifasciatum (assembly GCA_008086565.1). Classification (NCBI taxonomy): domain Eukaryota; kingdom Metazoa; phylum Chordata; class Actinopteri; order Labriformes; family Labridae; genus Thalassoma; species Thalassoma bifasciatum. The sequence goes on from RPOG01001830.1 coordinate 97,410, forward strand.
AAAATTTCTGCGTCGCCCACTTCTAAAAAATTGTAACTGACGTGTGGCGACGCGGGGACAACATGGCGGCTAACCCGGAGTTTCAAGCATCTCAAGTGTGAAAAACACAGGTGTTTCTTTGATGCATCGTGCAAAGATCACCGTGGTAACTGTGCGATGGCTACACCTTGTGATCACACAACAGAGAAGAGAAATAGTGGAAAAAATGATGTTTAAAACTGTGTAAACAAAGACAGACCTCTTCTCCTCTAGTAAGAGTTGAATAATGCAAGAATTTTTGATAAATTTCGTTTATTTGTTTACGCGTAACATCCAAACTGGGCTCAGTGTCAGCGGCTGCACATGCTCACTGTCACCGACCGTAGTTAGTAGCATGGCCAACAGTTGTAGCTTCGTAAACGCACCATAGACGGTAAAAAATAGCCCTGCGAGTTCCAGCATCGAGTGAGAAAAACTCAAGAGCGTACACCTGACTTCCTGCGCTACATTAGCCGCTCAGGATAACTTCTACCAAAAAAAGCCCAGGCAGACACAGACACTGATTCATGTTTTGAGCAAGATTATTCCTGTAAAAGTAAACATTTCATTTTTTAGGAAAATGCTGCATACTTGAACCCCCCACGCTCTCACGGTTTTCTGCTCTGTCCTACAAATATAAGAGTTGAAAGCCCCAAAAATAAAACTTCAAATAAACAAAATCGTCCAGTTTTAGTCACGATAAATCAGCTTTATCTAAACATCATGTCAATGTAGCGGCTGTTCTGCTGATGGAGCAACAAAACAGATGTTTTAGCTAAATAAAAGCATCTTCCACTTTAAGGAAATTGTACTTTTCGGGGTCTTAACAGCCTGTTTTGTGGCTACAAGTTAAAGAAATCTTCCAGCTGAGGTTTGAATCCAACCTGCTGTCTCTCTCTGTCCTGTTCTCTCCAAAAACAGCAGAATCACCCTTTAATCCACGCCTGTTATTGCTGACATCCGTGTGCAGATCAACATAATGAGCTGTTGTCAAGAAGTGCCAAAGGAGAGACTTCATTAGAAACCCCGAGGGCCTTTTAACCCGCGCTCTGAAGGTGAAATGAACATTTAAAACACACGGACGGAGACGAGCTCAACCTTTTAAGACCTATTGATGGATCCAAGAGACGCAGGAAACAAAGATTGATTTCATATCACTTTAAACTCCAATATATGGACTGGAATCGATGTAGAGCTATTATATAACCTCCTTTTATTTNAAACCCACATCATTGTGTAAAGGATATTAGCACGTGGGCTCAGGAACACTTCAGAAAACCATTGTCAGTTAACACAGTTCATCACTACATCTACAAGTGACAGTTCAAACTCTACCATGCAAAGACAAAGTCACACATCAACAACACACACAAACGCTGCAGAACTCTTTTTGGAAATCATGGACGTGGTGTCCTCAGGGCCAAAGAGGAAAAGGACAATCAGGATTGTTCTCAGAGCAAAGTTCAAAAGCAGCATCACAGCTTAAGTAAAATCTCATGAGATTTAATTTGCAGAATGTGGAAGAAGGAAGGAGAACTGTAAGCGGCGGTAACCATGGATACCACAAACATTTTAAGAGCTGAACTGACATTTTGATGAATGTTATTGGGTTGTTGCTGATGTTGTCGACAGATGGAGGCGCCAGAGTCTGTATGTGTGGTCGAGTTCACAGAGAAGTCGGTTGTTCACGTCCACACAGTGACGTGATTTTGTGACAAAAGTGTTTTCATCGCACTTTGATATAAACTTCAATACGGAAACTTCTGTGAAAAACCCACCTCATGAGAACGTCAGAACTTTTTTTCCAAATTTGAGAAGTTTTTGGAGTTTCCATTTCTGTTTTTTAGGTTTGGTGCAATTCTTTGGGTAACTGTCCCAGTATCTGTGAAGGCAGCATTAATGCTGAAAGGATGTTTGTCCAAAACCTCGTTGTAGACGACGGTAGGTTCTGTGAAACAGAAAAAGTCCCTGCAGGGACTAATAAAGTCGTTCTGTTACTTTGGTTCTGTGTAAGACGAGGACAATGTTGTCGCACCGAGGCATCATCTTCTGTGCAGCTAAATGTTGTTCATCAACAAGAATGTGAAAGAATTCCAGCTCCAAAGCTTCGACAATTAGTTTCCTCAGTTCACAAACACTGAACGAGTGTGGTTAAAGGAAAAGTGATGAAACACAGAGGAAACATGAACCTGTTTTAGGTTTTTAGGAACATGTTGCAGGTATTGAATTCAAAATGAGTGAATATTTGTGAAAGAAATGATAAAGTTTAGGTTAAACGGGATTTAAAAATCATTATATTCTATTTTTATTTGCATTTAACCTCATTGTAGTTGGGGTTGTTAAAAGCAAGTATAAAATGCCTCATAACCAAATTCCAACCACATCCTCTTCGATAAACGCTGCACGCTACACGCCTGAAACCTGGTCTAAAGACACATTCAGGGGCCTGAAAGCTGAGCGACGTAGCGGGGGACAAAAGGATGTGAAATTACGTGTGGATGTTTAGTGGGGAGGCGGAGGGGTGTATTATTTAAATGTGTCGCCTCATCTGATGGCCTACTCACTGCATCAAAGGTTCACACAGTGTTTACACCTCACTCAGACGCCAAAATGCATGATCCTGCGACGTGAAGCCTGTCAATTATCTGAGAGTGAGAAAATCTGAACTTGTTTTGATGCTTAATTGATTCATTTCATTGCTGCTTTTTTAGTGATAACGTCAAAACCACAGCATCTGCGTGTTTGCAGAAAGCACCAGTCGTATTTCTCGACTGTATACACGCCGCTGACAGCTTCAATAAACAAGCTGTTTGTGCAAAATGAAACACATTAATAACGAGAGAGAGAGAGGCCTGGGAGCAAAAAGAGAGGGTTTGATAGAAGATATCACTCCGTTGCATGAAAAAAATAAGAAATCTCCTGCATGCAGCTGCAGCAGCACAATCTAGTGTTGTGGTCTTATCAGATTATCTGCAGCACTTGGTTATCTCCTAATGTGTTAAATGATGTGTGAATTCAGCTGCACAGTGATATTTCTGTGAAACATCCACAGCCAGTCACAGGTTTAGAGGAAGCATGCCTCCACCTCCCTATAAGGATGTTATTAAAAACAGCCCAGCATCACGGCTTTGTGCTTACCTGGGCTCAGGCAGGATGATTTTCTTACTCGCTCGGGCAGCTGGAGTAGATTTGCTCTTCTCCATCGCCATCAAATAACTGACATCGGCGAGCACTGCTTCGAGGTCCGCCATCTTTCGACCCTGGGACGACCAAATCAATAAAAGAAGCGGGTTGAAGAGGGAGGGGGGNATGCAGCTGCAGCAGCACAATCTAGTGTTGTGGTCTTATCAGATTATCTGCAGCACTTGGTTATCTCCTAATGTGTTAAATGATGTGTGAATTCAGCTGCACAGTGATATTTCTGTGAAACATCCACAGCCAGTCACAGGTTTAGAGGAAGCATGCCTCCACCTCCCTATAAGGATGTTATTAAAAACAGCCCAGCATCACGGCTTTGTGCTTACCTGGGCTCAGGCAGGATGATTTTCTTACTCGCTCGGGCAGCTGGAGTAGATTTGCTCTTCTCCATCGCCATCAAATAACTGACATCGGCGAGCACTGCTTCGAGGTCCGCCATCTTTCGACCCTGGGACGACCAAATCAATAAAAGAAGCGGGTTGAAGAGGGAGGGGGGACGGGTTCTGGTTCAGGGAGTTATAAAAAACAATGTCCTCCACCGGTTAACATGAAGCGGTGACAGGAGGCCGGCTGACCGTCGACTGGAAAAGGAAGGGATGGAAGGGATGGTTGGTGTCGTTGTCTCTGCCTCTGCTCTTCAAACTTCAATCATTGTGAGAGAGAAAAAAGGAAATTCAGCAGGGGAGACATTTGGGTGCAGAAATAACACACAGTCACCATGCAGGGCCGCTGGATCTCCTTCCTTGTAATCCCATTTAGTGCAAAAATACAGGCTCCTCCATGCAGGGTGGATTGAGAGGAAAATACTGCACAAACACAAGCACTTGATTTCTCCTTTGGAAGCTGTGTAGTAATACGACAAGTCCCAGAAATGTGTAGTTTTGTAGAGACAGCTGTCAAATCCTACAGGTCTCTCTCCGTCCTCTGTCCAAACGACTGATGTGTCTCCAGAGCTGCATGTGTCTTTAAAATGTAAACACTGCACTGAAGGAAGAGGCCACAGGAGGAAACACCTCGTTGACCAGGTTTTGTTTGCAAAGGGTGAATTTTGTCTTGCATGTGCAAATATGTTTTTTTTGTTTGTTTTTTTTTTTAAAAGAAGCTGCAGAAAAAAACAGGTTTGCAGCAGGGGACACGTGTTGCAGCTGAACTCAAAGGGTTGCCAGGTTGAAATGTAAATCCCCTCTCCTGGTTGGGGTTAATATCTGTCTTCTTGAAACGACAAATGTCTGGTTTGGCACATGAAATCTTCTCCTCTTGTTGTTTATGTTACCCTCCTCCTCCTCCTCCTCCTCCTCCTTCTTCTCCTCCTGCTGCTGTTGTTGGCTTCCTGAAAAGGCTGAAATGTTCCCTAAAGGCTCAAAAAAAAATGTCGTCCTCGAACACTGTTAGATATTTAGCACCAAATCCAGCTTGCAAAAAAATAATTTATAAGGTGCTAACCTGTTTTAGCCTCCTGTTATATCGATATCTGCTAGTTAGCCGCCACGCTAGCTAGCAAAATGAAACCTGCTAGCCTTAGAAGGCTAACTATCCAGTCACTTACACTGAGATTCATCAACCTAATCATGTATTTTAAAGGATTTAAGTCCGTAAAAAAAAAATAAAAAGCTCTCCTCGCCAGTAGTAAACAGACTAACAGTAATACTGGCTCGATTTCAAACACTTAATAACGTTAGGCTAACGGCTCCGAGTCAAAGAAGGGAAGTCCAGAACCGTTTCCGAGAAGTCTCCACGAGTGCGTAAAAAAAAAAAAAGCGTCAAAAACGAAGAAAAACCGTCACAAAATAATCCATAGCTTCTTGTTGAGTTACCCCGAGCGTTAAGGGGGACACTCCTCGCCTGTAGACCCAGTACAGAGCGACTGACTGTGGGCTGATGGTGACGCTGATGGTGGTGGTGGAGGATAGTGAGGGGATGTTCGGCGCTTTTTTGGGACCTGAGTCTTTTGGCTCGAATCAGCTCCCCCAAACGATTCTTGCTTCAATTCCTCTTCTGGACCTTCAAATTAGGTCAATTTGAGTCGCAATAGCACATTTAATGCAAACTGGAGGACCCGGGTGCCACCAGCTGCATTATTCCTATGGATGGATATTGATAAGATTTGATCAATACCCATCCTCTTTATCGATTCCTCCTGTGAATTTTTAAAAGGTAGCTTCAAAGGCTTCGTCAATAATTAAGTGAGTTCTGAGTAAATAAATATAAAAGTCACTGGATCCTATATCTTGGAATGTGTCAGTTCTTGTTTAAAAAGAAAAGCACATCTGTTTTTTTTCTGGAAGGATCTCTAATCTTTCAGGGCTGATGGTATATACCATTGACTCTATATAGAATGGACAGCGTGCTTCTGCCTGTTTCTCTAGCCACCATTGTGCAGCCAGAGTCTGCGCAGTAGAGAATTTCCGGTGGAGCCAAGAAAAAAAGAGAAATAAAAATGTTTATTTCTTCTTCTTCAGAAGGTTTAGTCTCCTTTTGGCTCTTTCCCGAAGTTTCTTATATTTCCAATAAAAACTACTCACGAACAGCAGCTGTCAACTATCGTAAATTGAAACTTATATCGCGGTTTTTAACGTCCAATAACTAATGAGAAACTAACTTCTCAGAAAAAAAAACACCTGAACACCATGCAGCCAAATGACATCATCATACTACCTTAGTGTAAGGATGAGAGAAACGTTTCCAGGGGGCGGAGCATCTGCTGGAGGCTTCAGCTTGAGCCGAACGTCGTTACGTCCACTCATTATACTGTCTATGGATTTTATCAATATACCCAACACCCATTCTTTATCAATTCCTCTTGTGAATTTTAGCTTTACAGGCTTCGTCAACAATTTAGTGAGTCTTGAGTGAATAGATATGAAGGTGGGTGGCAGTAGCTCAGTGGTAGAGTCATGGACTTGCAATCGGGGGGTCGCAGATTCAATGCCAGCTGCTTCAGTCACATGCCAACGTGTCCTTGAGCAAGACACTGAGCGCTCAAAAAAAATTGCCCACCACTGTACGTTGCTTTGGACAAAAGTGTCCGCTAAATGAAATTGTAGAACTGTAGAATTGTAGAAAAGTCACTGGAGCTTACATCTCTGAATGTGTCAGTGGTACAAACTTAACAGTTCTTGTTTAAAAAGAAAAGCACATCTGCTTTTTCTGGAAGGATCTTTAATCTTTCAGGGCTGATGGTATATACAGCTGTTGAAAAGAAGTGATGAGGGAATTGATAAGCAAAAATGTTATTGATAGCGATGGATTGAACCATTTCTTATCGATTCTTAACAGGAACCAGTTCTCAATACCCACCCCTAGCCATTCCTCGAAAGTCTGATAATTCATAAACATCAGTGTACGTTCCCCCTAAATTTAGTGCAATTTCAGACGTCATAGGGCAGTGGCTTTTGCAATAGTAGAATAAAGCAATTGTTGAGATGAAAATCTATTCAACAAAATATGTATATGGATGTATTTTGGGCATACCATCTAACAAAAGCATTCTGGGAGGCTGAAAATGCAAACATTTGAGGATCCATTGTATGTGCCCCCAAAATATTGTCCCAATACTATCATATTAACACAAAAAGTGTATTGGTAAACGTGAAAGAAACACTTTGCCTGTTTATCTTTGTTGACACAACACCAAATCTCTTACATCTAATTCTATAAGGCTTAAAATGAAGAAAAGTGCTACCACAGAATGCAAATCATAGTATAGCATTTGAGGGGTGGTACCTGGGTTGGTCATGACTTGCATAATTGAACCAAAACAAAAAAAAAAAAGATACATCACTCATTAGATATTTATTGTAAAGAGACGGTTCTTAATGCTTCGTTTATGAACAACACATCACTACTTGTATTGAAATTGACTGGTTAGGGTTAGCCTGTCAAGGTAAATGTTTACTTTTATTATTGGAAGTCAAAGCTGTCAACCAGTAAATCAACTTTAACTTTTGTTCACATTTTGTTCTTTAAATGCACATAAAAAGCAATTCTTCAAAGGTTTTTGGTACACGAATATTATGCTGTATTGTTAGTTGCTGTTTTATGTATAAAGCTGCCAATTAAAAGGAGAAAGAGGCAATTTCTTCCCCTTAGTTGCACAGAAGAGTCATCTCAAAGAGCCGAATCGTCTGCATATCGCACATCTCTTGTGCCTGGTCTGCTATCTGCGCTGGGGGAGCCCGTGCTGGGCTAGTTATCAAGAGCTAACAAGGCCTTCAGGTGCTCATCAAATGCTCGGAGTTTGCATATTTGGGATCCGTTTCTCTGCCTTTGTTGTATTTTTGCGCTTTAAATGTTGATGTCAAACAAAAAGAGAACCTGTAAAAGGAAGATAGTTTGCATTTCAACGCTTGGTGTTTAATAAGGCACCTCTACATAAGCAGTAACTCGCTGGTAATGCGTTATATCGTTTTGTAAGATCCAAAAATCGATATTAATGTGTCGTCTTGATTAGTGAGGCCATATTTGAGGATGTTTTCGACTATTGGGACAAAATTGTATGATGTGCATTCATGATATTAGTTAGAAATTGGAGTTTTGTGAGCTTTTCTGTTCATTTCCATCCGGAGTTGTCACTTTTCCGATTATTCGGCCAGTACGTGAACGCCTCTGGCTCAGAAAGCCTCCCTCCTTTTCCGTCCGTGTGCCAGGTGATTCCGCTCGTTTCTCACGGTAAAATGTTCCTGCCCCGGCTCAGGTGTGGGGTGTGTGAAGCAGAAACACTGGAGATTTTTTTTTTCTTCATTAATTTCGTAACACAACTGCGCTGCTCGCTGTGTAAACCAACTTCCTCCCACTGCGGCGGAGAGACGCTCACAAAACCCGGAGCGGATCCATGAAAACTGGACCTGGACTGCAAAGGAGCAGAGGGTTTGTACTAGGGTTTTCTCACCTAAAAAAAAACAATCTTATGTATTATTTGAAGCCTCCCCAGCTGTATGCATGTGTAATTACAACCACAGGCTCCAGAACAGAGATTCTGCTCTTTAACAGATGTGGTTTGTTTGAGCTGTTGGTGATTTACGACCTGAACTGGGAATATCATCCACCAGTCAGTTTTCATGAAATTCCCACGGGTGTGCAGAAAAGAGAGGATGCATTTAGATCTATTTTGATGCTATGGGTTGAGTGCAGCCTGCATGTGTTAAATCATCATAAATAATGTCTTCACCCTCTGAATGTGCATTGTCACGAAGCAGCAGAAACAGTGAATCTGCAGCACAGCTCTTTAAATGCGCTGCACCAGTGTGTGAGTGTGTGTGAGTGTGTGTGTGTGTGTGTGTGAGTGTGTGTGTGTGTGTGTGTGTGTGTGTGTGTGTGTGTGAGTGTGTTTCTGTGGACACACACTGCCGTTCCCTGGCTGATGGAGGTAATGCTCCTCATTCACTGCAGTCTAAGACATTTCACACTTTCATTAACTACAAAAATGAACACTTTACTTTATTGGTTTGCAAATTCCATTGTAGTTAGAAAATAATTAGACAAATTTTTGTTTGTATTTCTTTGAAATTTCTCCAAAATGTGTTGACAATTAGATGAAGATTAGCATAAAACTTCTTTAAATCAATGTCCACAATCTTAAATTTGGCAGATTTTTTTTTTTTTTCATCATTTGATTTTTCCACTCTCCTTGAAATCCTAGTGAGGTTGTTTTCTCTGTTGGATTGTTGAAATCACTATATTTTATTTACTCATTTGTTTGTTTTTGGTATTATTATTATTATTATTATTATTATTATTATTATTATTATTATTATTATTATTATCATTATCAGTGTTTTTATCATTATTATTATTATTATCATTGATGTTATTATTATCATTATTGTTATGTTATTACTATTGATGTTATTACTATTATTATTGTTATTGTTATTATTGGTTTTATGAATCTATTATTATTGAACTGCTTGTTTTTCTTGTGTATTTTATTTTGTGTTGGTTTGCCACTTTTGTCATTATCTATTTATTAATATATGCATTGATTTTTTTCAAAATGCAAATTTTGTAAGGTATATCTGTAAATGTTTGCCAAGAATTTTTTTTTTTAAAGTGAAAACAGTTCGAAAAAAAAAAAAAGGAATTTCCAAATTAAGGTGTATGCAAATCACAGTTTGTGAGTGACTGCTTTTTCCAGTTCCTTTGACATTTCCCCCAAACTTCAAGGTAAGTCGGTGACAGTTAGGGAACAATTTGTTTGGAATTAAATCCCAATTCACAACAAAAGGTATCAAGAATTATCCATGCATAATAATAATCCTAATTTTAAGTGTGTGTAGATTAATGCTTGTATTGTGGTGACTTTTTAAGAAAAGCGTACCAAGTCTTATTTGAACAATATGAGTGTATTTTAATATTGTGGACACGTAGTAACCGTTTAGAATGGAATAACAGGCTGTGTTTGTGCTGAAGGTACAAATGGTGTGGATCATGTGTGATTCTACAATTCTACAATTTCATTTAGCAGATGCTTTTTAACTGTAGGTGTAACATTTTCATTATGCAATGACAATTAACAACAACAAATAATAAGCATGGTCAGTGCTAAATATTAATATAGGTATATATATATATATATATATATATATATATATGATATAGAACATTTTACAGAAGTTACATGCTAAGTTTCACCCAATTTTAAAAAAATTGGGAGCAATTACAACCAAATTAAAACATAAGTTTTAAGTAAACTGTAACCGCATTAACATCTTTTACGTTATAATACAAATAGAACTGAATTTCACTGGTATTTAAATGACTTCACATTCAAATCATCAGAAAACTCAAGGAAAAGAAACAAGAGGTTAAAATAATCTACAATTAACCACCAGAAAAGATGCAACAAGTGGATAAGTGTCCATATTTTATTCTTTTTATTTTTGTCGTATTTTATCTACTTTTTTTTCATATCTTGTGGTATCATATATACTTTTTCATTCATAATTGTATTTAATTTTAAAGGTATTTGATCCTTTTGTTATGTATCCTTACTTTTATGTAACTTTTCACCTTTGTTTTGTTCTTTATTTGTTTTATGTGGTGTTTATGTTGTTTTGTATCTTATCAAGGTTTTTCTTTTCACATTTCGTAACATGTAATTGAATGATATGTCATATTCTACGTAAAATTATATATATTGTATCAGCACGTATTTTATAAAATATGAAAAACTGAACCCTTTGAATCTTGATAACTTTAATTGACCCCAATTGATAATTAAAATTCTGCTCCAGCCAATAATACAGAGTAAATTTGACGTGTGAAGATTGTGAAGTAGGTTGTTTTAACTGATTATAAATAAATTTTCTCAAACAGTATTTGTTTATTTTATCAGATATTGACACCAGGCAGCTGATGAAGTTCAATCATGTTTACTTTGTAGAAGAAACTTTTATTGAGAAAAACATTTGGTGTTTACCGCGTATCTCTCAGTGAAGTAGATACATTAGTGAAGTCAGTAAGGTTTAAAAGAACGACAGTTTATTCAGCACTGGGGGGGTCAGAGGTGAAAGGTCACATGGGAAAAAGGAGGGGTCTGGGTGGGGGTGGGGGGTTTGGGGGGTGTTGTTACTGCTGAATACGGCGGATGGACTGGATCTGAGGGGTCTGGCAATGAGAACCAAACTCCTTGAAGTGTTTAAACTCCCCACAGTGACGATCGCACTCCATGATATACTGGAAGCCACGGTAACCAGGGAACTGGTAGCACACAAAGCTGCGAGGGGGGGGGGTGGAAGAGTCAGGATTAGATGCGGCAAAGGTTTGTCACAGAAATAAGGAATGAGAAAAGTGAAGAAGATGTGAACTCACGCTCCAGACTGGATCTTCAGAGAGCCCACTTCGTTGTTGCACCAGCCCATGGCCTGGAGGGAAGGATAGTCGTCGCTGAGCTCGCCCTTTCGGCCCAGGAAGTTCTCACGCTCAAAGATAGTCATACGACACTCTCTGTGGTTCTGCGAGGGGGGAGGGAGAGAGGGGAGGGAGGGAAACAAACAAAAATAAAACACACAGCATGTTTGAAAAGAGTGTGTGCGCATGAAACGACAAAGAGAAGAGGCCTAAAAAGGTGAAAGACTCACAGCACAGGCGATAGGTCTGAACGAGGTCAGCCTCTCGATGTGGTAAGAGTTACTGCCCCCGAAAGCGTCAGACTGAGGATACTCTCCTCGCTCCAGGACGAACTGCTGCCCCAGGAAGGAGGCGTGCTCGTAACCCACCCAGCTGTGCAGAAACAACGGGACAACACACTTTATAACCGCTGATTTCAAAACATGATGCACAAACTAAGATTAACACTGTTCATCAACGCTATCCAAGCTTTTCTACGGAGGCCCTAAGAGGCAAAAACAAATCTATGGATGCATTTTTCAAGTCTGATTGAAACTATTTTCTTTATCTTGTTTTTGTGAGTCCAGAACAGGTGCAAATTAGATTAAATCACAAAATGTCCTGTCGCAATATTCTAATGTTTCTATAACCTGCAATGTGTTAAAATATCAGCTACAGTTTTTGCAGCAGATGTTTTCTGTTCTACACCAGAGTTACTCAACCAAAGAGACAAACTGTTAAAAACTACCTTTACAAAAGGAACTATACAAGTGGAGAAAAGAGGCAAAAACAGCAAAAAGTGGCAATAAAACTTAGTTTGAGGTGGAAAAATTGCCAGAAAAGCAACAGAAATTGGCATTTTAATTGGGATGATAAAGAGAAATTTGGAAGAAACGTAATAAATTTCAGAAAAGAAAAGAACAAGAAAATGGGATTAAACATGGAAAATAGTTGGTTTGTTGCATAATATGGTCCTAAAGTGGCAAAAAAGAGTAAAAAAAGGCTAAAATGGACAAAAAGCAACAAAAAAAATGCACGGAAAGTAGGAGTGAACCTGAAAAAATGGCGAGAAAGTGCCAGAAAAATGGTCCAAAGTTGGCAAAAAAGAATGAAAATGTCAAAAATGGGCAAAAATATCAAAAAAGGAAAAAAAAAAAGTTGGGATGTGACTTGAAAAACAGTCAGTTTGTTGCAAAAAATGGTCTAACAGAGTAAAAAGTGCCAACAAAAACAACAGAAATTGGCAGAAAAATTGGGGATCAACCTAGAAAATAGTGAAATGGCATCAAAAAATGGACCAAAACGAGCAAAAAATAAATAAATAATGTTAAAATTGGCAATATCAACAAAAGAGTGCAAGAAAGTCAAGACATAACTTGGAAAACTGTCAGTTTGTTGTTTCACTAAAATGCCTCAAAAGTAACAAAATTAGCAAGCAAAATTCTGGAGGACAATTAAACATTCAGAAAGTAGGAATACTGGTGAAAAAAGTGATGAAAAACTGTGAAAAGTAGTAAAAATGACCATAGTCAACAAAAATGGCAAGAAAGTTGAGATTTAACTTGAAAATGGATAGTTTCTTGCAAAAAAATGGTCCAAAGTGGCAAAAAAGGAGTGAAAAGTTTCAGAAATGGGCAAGAATAATAAAATTAGCGAGAAAATTGGGAGTTAGTCTGGAAAGAATAGTTAAAAAGTGTTTAAAAAAAAATGGTCCAAAACTGGCAGAAAAGAGTAATTTAGTAAAGAGTAAAGAGTAAATTAACAAAAAGGGCAAGAAAGTTGGGATTAAACTTGGAAAATAGTGAGAAAGTTTCCAAAAATCAGTCCAAAACTATCTTTCAGTTTTGTTATTGCAATACTAATTTCTGCCACCAGATGGCGATGTGCACAACGAACATTTTTGTTTTTTAGACGGATCAAAACGTAGAATATCGTCACATTTACTGACAGCTGAGACTAAATTTTTCTCATTAAAAAAATGTCATGTGCTTGTTACGAGTTTAAATGTTATGTTTTATAAGTGTTTGTTGTTGTTGTTTTTGCTTTGACTGTTTTTTTAATTATGATTGTGAAAATTAAGACATAAACACAAGAAAAAGTGTTTTGAGGAAAGTTTCAGTGATAAAATAACAGATTGTTTTTCGAAGACTCTTTTCAAAGTAACGACATCCTGATTTTATTTAAACCAAGAAAATTATTTTTGAGTTCTGTTATTGCAAAACATATTTCTGCCACTAGAGGGAGATGTGCACAAAAACCTTTCAACTTTTTAGACAAACAAAAAAGTTGAATGTCATCACATTTTCTGTCAGCTCAGATGAAATTCTTGCTCTAAACAGTTTCAAGTTTTCTTTGTGTAACGTTTTTTTTTACTGCCAATGTTCTTTTTTTTGGCTTTGAATGTTTTTAATTTTTAGTTCTGATTTCATAATCTTTAAAAACAACTTTCTCAGGTGATAAAACTCTTAACATCAGGCTGTAAAGCTCATAATATTTCATTTCTTTTTTCCTGTTTTTCCTCTCAGGGCCTCCGTAGTTTCCAGCTGGTGTCAAACTCAGCGTTTGTGTGTTTCTCTGTTTTTACTCACGCTCCGCTCTCCACTTTCAGGGAGCGAACAGTCTCGAAGCCAAACTCCATCACGTTGTTGCACTCGGAGGTAAACTCATGGCGGCGGCCCTGGAAACACTCCTCGTCGAAGATGATGATCTGAGAGGAAAACGAAGAAACGAAGACGTGAGGAAGAAGCTTTGAAGAGGTCAGAGGTCAAGAGAAGCGTCAGCAGTGTTTGGTTACTGCGTCAGAAAAGATCATAATGTTCCCTGAGAGTGAAATCTGGGCGTAAAGAATTATGTAAATGTGTTTTTTAAAGAGTCCTAACTTGGATTAGAGTCCTCGAATCTCTGCCAGGACAGAAAAAAAACGTCTCTGCGTATAAATCCTGCTCCTTTTAGTTGCATTAAAACGTCACTCCAGCTTTAAAGGTCTCCCTCAGAGATGTTAGGACGTTTCTGTGTTTCCGTCTGCAGACTCACCTTCCAGTGGCCGGAGAACTTGGTGCAATGGTGAGTCATCTTGTCTGGAAGGAAACAAAGACACAAGAGGAGGTGAAGAAGAGGAGGAGAGGCTGAGACTCTGAGGTTTGAGGGTGAGAGGAAGAAATTTAAGCTCTAAATTAGATTAAATCAACCTGCTGCAATATTTATTTCACCTGAAATGTGTCAGAATATCAGCTGCAGTACATGTTTTATTCTCAGTGTCACTCAACCCTGATAAACTGAAGACACAAACTGTTGAAAACTAACTTTGAAAGAGAAACAATCTAAGTGGAAAATATGAGGAGATCAGCAAAGAGCAGCAATAGGAATAAATCAAAAGTCGTATGAGGTGGCAAAAATTGGGAGAAAACTATCAGAAGGAAGCTAAATTGGTGAAAAATGTGACAGAAAAAGTGGTAAAATGACCAAAAGCAACAAAAATGGCAAGAAAATTTGGAAGAATACTTTAAAAATGGTCAGAAAGAGGCGAAAAAAATTGTTCAAAAGTGGCAAAGAAAGAGTATGAAAGTGTCTAAAATGGGCGAACAGTTGCAGAAATGGTGGGAAAAATTGTTGGTTAACTTTGAAAATTGTCAGAAGGTAGAAAAAAGGTGACAAAAAACAATGGCAAAATGACTAAAGGCAACAAATATGGCAAGAAAATTGGGAATTAACTTTGGAAATTGTCAGAGAGTAAAACCAAATGGTGAAAAAAGTGACACAAAACAGTGGCAAAACGGCAAAATGCAACAAAACTTAACAAGGAAATTTAGGGTATACTTAAATAATGATCAGAAGGAGGCAAAAAAATGTTCAAAAGTGGCAAAGAAAGAGTGAAAAGGAGTCTAAAATGGGTAAACAGTTGCAGAAATGGTAGGAAAAATTGTCAGAGGGTAGAAAAAAGGTGACACAAAAACAATGGCAAAATGACCAAAGGCAACAATAACGACCAATTTCCCAGAAAATTGGGAGACTACTTAAAAAAAATGGTTCAAAAGTGGCAAAATAAAAAAGTGAAAAGTGTCCAAGATGGGCAAACATGGGTGTTAACTTTGAAAATTGGAGAAAAAAGTGACAGAAAAATGGCTACAGTCACAAAAATGGGAATAAAGTTCAGATCTAACTTGCTCAAAAAGTGTCTAAAATGGGCCAAAATCTGTCATGTGTGGCTGAAAGAAATGTTCTGGGTTGTTGTTGTTGTGCTGTAATTAATGTCAATGTTTCATTTCCTACAATATGTTTGTTTAAAAACATAGAAGATAAGAGACTGAGAAGCACTCGCACAAAAATCACAATTAGATCATTTTGCAAATCGTTCTAAGTGAAACTCACTGAGGTTTTGAAGCTTCATCAGGATCTTTGTGCTTTATGAATCATATAATTAACATATTAACTGGTTTATGCAGCAGGAACGTGGTTAAAGCTCCAGAAAGATCCCGAATGAGAAGTTTCTGGTGCAAAAACTCTGAGTCTATTTTTAATCTGACGAAGGGAAAATACCAGATTTCTTCCTCCCTTTCTCTTTATCTCATCCTTTCTGGGGTTGGTGTCGGCCTTTGGGCTCCTTGTTGGGGGGTTATTTATGAGCGTGTGTGTGTGTGTGTGTGTGTGTGTGTGTGTGTGTGTGTGTGTGTACCTGACGGCTGCCCTGCCTGAGCTGTGCTGGGTGAGGGACAGGGACTCACCTTGCTTTGATGCCCTTCGGTCGTCCTGCCGTGAGAGTGAGAGGCGCCACGCGCCCCCACCCTTTTAAAGCCTCCCCTGGCAGGGGGCCATGCTGAAAGCCCCGGCTCAGCACCGAGGGAGGGGCCACTTTCTCTTTGTCCCCCTCCACAAAAGCTGCGTTAATCTGTGCAGGGGCAGAAGTGCAGACGCCACATTATCACCGAGAGCAGCGACAGACGCAGGAGTATAAGAGAGACAGGAGGAGACGACCAAGAGGAGGAAACAATACTTAACCCAACGACTAAGAAAGGAGCAGATTTCTCTCCTTCAGTCAATGTAAACACTTCAACAAGCCTTTAATAACTTCCAATGTATCCAACCAAAACCAAAACTCATTATTTTTACTATAAGTCATGACTTCAAAACACATCAGACCCTCACGTTTGAGAAAGACGCGAAATACTGTTTCGAAATTTCACTAAAAAGTTGACTCCAGATTCTGATAGTGGACAAAACAATCTGTAAACTGATATTTTAAAGCTCTGTTTCATCTCAAGTAACATTAAATAAGAGACGTTAAAGTGTCAGGATGTCACGTTCACTTACAGGTGTTTTGGTTTGATGATACCAGCTCATTTAAAGAGTTTAAAAACAAGCAACGGCCTGAAACTGGGTCCTGAAACTAAACCAGGTGTCAACGCATAAACTCAACAAATATCTTCAGGTTAGAAATGAAAATCAGGTATATTCAGCCTTTATTTTACCCAGAAGCCTCAGCTAAAACAACAACCTGTGGTCTTTAGTTCCCACTGAAGATTAGGCTGGTGATGTTTAAAGAAACAATAAAAGTAACTGCACTTCCCCTCCAGTCCAGTAGAGGGCAGTAAGACAGAGACACGTCAAAAAAAGAGACGTCAGGTCAAGATTGTTGTGTGTAAAGTTACAAAGAGGCAACATGTGGTTTAGAAAACTGAAGCTTATGTGGAAATGCTGGAAGTCGCTCAGACAGTTTAGAATAAATTAGGATCACAAGTTTGTCAGAGGCTCAGCTCATGAGACTCACAGGCGACAAACGGCTGTTAGAAAGAAAGCGCTAAGACTGCGCTAAGACTGCGCTAAGACTGCGCCATGTCCTTTACGGCCTCCGCCATCAAACAGCTTTGTTTCTCCGCTTAAAGAATAGACGGTGACGAACCGGAGACTGTGTCCATGTTTTATACGGTCCATGGATGCTACAGTTAGCCTGTTAGCATGTGCTTGTTTTGATGATGTTTTATTTTGAAAGGTTTCATTAAATCAACACCTGGAAGGAAACGAGCTCGAGAGACAACGAGGAGACGAGAGGGGAGAGAGTTCCGGAATGTTTGGAAATCAAGGACATTTATGGCATCAAGGATGTCGGACATTGAAGAAATCAAGGATATCACGGACAATGAAAAAAATCAAGGATATCAAGGGCATTAAAGGAATCAAGGAAATAAAAGAAATCAAGGATATCAAGGACAATAAAAAAATCAAGGATATCAGGGACATTAAAAAAAATCAAGGATATCAAGGGCATTAAAAAAATTAGGGATATCAAGGACATTAAAGAAATTAAGGATATCAAGGACATTAAAGAAATCAAGGCTATCAAGGACATTGAAAAAATCAAGGATATCAAGGACATTAAAGAAATCGAGGACATTAAAGAAATCAAGGATATTAAAGAAATCCAGGATGTCAAGGACATAAAGGTCTTTAAGGACATCAAGGACATTAAAGAAATCAAGGCTATCAAGGACATTAAAGTTATCAAGGATATCAAGGACATTGAAGAAATCAAGGATATCAAGGACATTAAAGAAATCAAGGATATCAAGGACATTAAAAAAATCAAGGATATCAAGGGCATGAAAGGAATCAAAGATATCAAGGACATTAAAAAAAATCAAGGATATCAAGGACATTAAAGACATCAAGGATATCAAGGACATTAAAAAATCAAGGATATCAAGGACATTTAAAAAATCAAGGATATCAAGGACATTGAAGAAATCAAGGATATCAAGGACACTGAAAAAATCAAGGATATCAAGGACATTAAAGACATCAATGATATCAAGGACATTAAAGACATCAAGGATATCAAGGACATTGAAGAAATCAAGGCTATCAAGGACATTGAAAAAATCAAGGATATCAAGGACATCAAAGACATTAAAGACATCAAGGATATAGAGGACATAAAGGACATTAAAAAAATCAAGGACATCAATGACATTAACTCAACTCGACTTTATTTACGAAGCACTTTAAAAACAACCATAGCAAAACCAAAGCTCTGAATTCTTGAGGAACATTTTACAGAGAAACAGTCTTGAACCTCCTTGATACTGGAACATAAACTGACAGAACATCATTAGCTGGAACACACCTAGAATAGTGCAAAACGTGAATGTTACAATAAAGAAATGGAAAAGAAAACTCCAAATTTTGGAAAACCTCTCTAGAAGTTTTTATGTTCTCGTGAGGTGGTTTTTCAGAGTTTCCCCAATCAAGATTTCCCAGAAACCACTGCCACACATGCAGACTGGCGTTCATAATTAAAGCCCTGAGCCTTCAGGTTGAAGGCAGGAGGACTGTAAGGGACGGTAACCATGGAAACCACAAACATTTTAAGAACTGAACTGTCATTTTGACGGGCGTTACTGTTGTTGCTGATGTTGCTAAAAGATAGGCAGAAGGCGTTCAAATATAAACGCTAGAGTCTGTGTGTGTGGCTGTGACCACGAACTAGAGAATTCTGGGAGAAGATTGTGGATCCAAACGTTCGATACGATACAATCATCTGATCACGGTGTCCAAGCTCAATCCACTGTTCATCTTGCTTCCATGGCACTGTGATTTTAAAACTTCAGAAAAAACATCTCATGAGAGTGTAAAAACTTTTTATCCAAATTTAGGTTTTGAACAATTCCAGGTGGAGTGGAAATGCGATTTTTGAAACAAGTCCATCACAGCTGGGGTCATCTGAATGTGGACGAAAGGAAGCGGAAATAAAAACACTTTGGTTTCTGCACAAATCAGAAACCTTCAGCTTGTAGGCCCCGCCCTCAAAGTTTTACTTTTTGACATTTAAAAAGATGTAGTTCTTCATTTTATTAAACATATTTAACCAGAGAGACAACGATGTGTGCTGCTGCTGTCCAGCACTGGTGTGTGTCCATCCATGTGTGTGTGTGTGTGTGTGTGTGTGTGTGTGTGTGTGTGTGTGTGTGAGCGCTTACATAACCACTCGTAAACAACAGAGCAGAGGCACTGAACGGGCATCACGACTTTCCAAACAACAGCTTTATTTCCTGTGAGCCAAGAGGAATTTATGCTCTGAGCCTGTTTCAGCCACTTTCATCAAATCATTTAAAAAATAAAGAAAAAAGTCACAGTGAAGTTGTAAAAAGATCAATAATGGGGCTGGGCAACTAATCACAAAGTAGATTAAATCACAATATTCTAATCACAGACAGTGAAATATTTCTCTAACCTGAAATGTGTCAAAGTATCAGCTTCAGTTTTTGCAGCAGATGTTTTCTGTTCTACACCAGAGTTACTCAACCAAAGAGACAAACTGTTAAAAACTACCTTTACAAGAGGAACTATACAAGTGGAGAAAAGAGGAAAAAACAGCAAAGAGGAACAATAAAACTTAGTTTGAGGTGGTAAAAATGGCCAAAAAGCAACAAAAATTGGCTTTTTAATTGGGATACAAGCTGGAAATACTCAAAAAGTAGCAAATAAATGGTCCTAAAGTGGCAAGAAAAGAGTAAAATGTGACTAAAATGACTTTGGAAGTTAGTTAAAAGAATTAGAAAGTAGCAAAAGTGGTGAAAAAGTGACAAAAACCAGTGAAAAGTGGAAAAAAATGGCCAAAAGGGCAAGAAAATGGGATAAAACTTGAGAAATAGTCAGTTTGTTGCAAGAAATATTATCCAAAAGTGTCAAAAATCAGCAAAAGTTGGCATTAAATTGGGTTGTAACTTGGAAAATAGTGTGAAAGTATTAAAAAAAATGGTCGTATATTGGCAAGAAAAGAATAAAATGTGACTAAAATGACTTGGGAAGTAAGTTTAAAGAATTAGAAAGTAGCAAAAGTGGTGAAAAAAGTGACAAAAACCAGTGAAAGGTGGTAAAAATGGTAGGAAGTTGGTATAAAACATGGGAAATAGTCAGTTTGTTGCAAAAAAAATGGACAACAAGTGTCAATAATGGGCAAAAATTGGCATTTAAATTAGGATAAAAACCTTGAAATACTCAAAAAGTAGCAAAAAAAATGGTCCAAAAGTGGAAAGAATAGAGTGAAAATGACTAAAATGACTTTGGAAAACGAAAAACTACCTTTACAAAAGAAACTATACAAGTGGAAAAAAGAGGAAAAAACAGCAAAAAGGAGAAATAAAACTTAGTTTGAGGTGGTAAAAATTGCCAGAAAAGTAATAGAAATTGGAATTTAAATTGGGAAATAACTAGAAATACTCAAAAAGTAGAAAAAATGTTCCAAAATTGGCAAAAGAAGAAAGTGTGGAAGTGACTAAAATGGCAAAAAAGCAAGAAATATTGCTTGAGAAAAATTTTGAAGTGAACTCTTCTGACTTTTCTTCTCTAACTTTTACTTTTTATCCCAAAAAGTTTTGATTTTGGTCCCATAAATTTGATTTTTTTTGTCTCATTTTTTAATGACTTTTTCTCTAGAATTTGACTTTTTCCCCCAAAATTTTAACTTTATTTAATCATTTTGACTTTTAAACTGAGATTTTGACATTTTTTCCAAACTATGACTTTTTATTCCCAAATTTGGACTTTTTGCTTCGAAATTTTGACTTTTTTCCCCAAAGTTTGACATAATCTTATAATTTTGACTCAAAATTATGACTTTTTCATCCCCACATTTTAGCGTTTGTCCTTATATCTCAGACGTTTTTTTCCCAAACTTTTACTTCTATCTCAAATTTTTCCTCAAATTGGGTTAAAAAAAATAAATGAAAGCCAAGTTTAATGGGTTTTTTAACTGGCTTGAAACAACTGGGCTTCCATACAAAACCCTTAAGATCTTCAGAGAAATTGAGCAGATTTTGTTTTTCGAAAGCTGTGCTCTTATATTTTCACTCCCTCCCATTTCTTTTTTCTGCATTTTGAAAAAACCTTTTGAAGACCCAACAGTGTAAAATGCAACAGCATAAGTCTTATCTGAATTTAAAAATGTGTTAATTTGTGAGTGTTTTAATGTTTCAATGACTCAAATAAATCCCAAAAACAGATTTATCAGCTGGTAACGGTTTCTAAACGATAGAAAAACTCATCTGTGATGCTGTGACTGTTACTGCAGGAGTTTAATTCAGCTTTTAAATGAGCAGCTTCCCTCAGAGCAGAGATAAAGGATGTTGTTGTTGGTGATAATTCTGGGATTACAGCCGGATTAAACGCCTGGATTATGTCACCTCCATCCAGATTATTTCCACCATGGAGGCCGGATTAAACCGTGTTTGATATCTGCAGATTAGGTGTGGACTAATCCTGTGGTGTAATCTCTGAGAGATTCAAACCTCAGAGGCTTTTTGGCAACGTGTGAAAGTGTCTGAGCAGGAAAAGTCCAGAACAAACTCCTGAAGCAAATTCTGGTTTATATAGAAGAGACAGTTTATAATAAATAAATGAGAATAAATTCTGCTGTTTTCTTTGATACCGATGCCTTTATTGGTTCTTTATTGTTTCCTCCTGTGAATTTTATGTGAACAAAAAGTAGCTTTACAGGTTTTCTGTCAACATTTTATTGAGTTTATGAGTGAATAAATATGAAATTGGTCACTGGATTTAGATATCTCTGGATGTAAATAATAATAATAATAATAATAATAAACTTTATTTGTATAGCACTTTTCAAATGCAAAGTTACATAGTGCTTTACAGGCAATAAAAGCAACAGTGCTCTGAGAAAAACGGTTCAACTAAAATCAGTCATCAGAGCAGGCAGGAAAACACAAGAAAACACAAAAACAGGATCAGCTAAAAACAATGATTACATATACACAATTGAAACAAACAAGGTAAAAACACGTGTGAATAAAAGAAAAGAAAAGAAAAGAAAAATAAAAGACCTCAGCTAAAATCAGGGAAGGCTCTCCGATAAAAATATGTTTTAAGAAGTGATTTAAAAGAGGTTACTGACTCAGCGGATCTAATTTCCTCTGGGAGACTTTTCCAGAGCCTCGGAGAACACGCTGAAAAAGTCTCCTTTTTTTCTCAGCCGAGTCACCGGCACATTTAAAAGACCTTTGCCCGAGGACCTCAGCGGACGCATCGGCTCATAGGGGGTTAAAAGGTCTAAAATGTAAGGTGGAGCAAGGCCTTGCAGAGCTTTAAAAGTGGTCATTAAAATCTTAAAATCAATTCTAAAACATACGAGAAGCCAATGTAAGGAGGATAAAATCTGGGTGATGTGCTCATGTTTCCTTGTTTTCGTTTAAAGCCTGGCAGCAGAGTTTTGAACAAGTTGTAAGCGATTTATATCTCTCTGGCTCAGGCAGGTAAAAAGACTATTGCAGTAATCCAGGTGTGAGGATATAGATAAATAAGTAATAAAATAACATTTAAACGCACATCAGGTGGCATCCATGTATAATGTTGAATGTTGCTGACAGGATAGGTCACCTAACAATGCTTTAAGTTGGTTGGAAGCTTGTAAACATTTCCCTGTCAGTATTTTTCACATTTTTGAGTGTTAAGTATTGTTTAAAAAAAGTAATTGTGATTTTTTTGTGATGAAAGCTGAAATTCTGTTTTAAAACTGAAATTATTTCAATGTATACTCACCGCTACCATATCAATGCACTTTCTAGACTAAGAATGTCAAGTGCTTTGAGTCATCAGACTGTAAAAGTACTGGTCTAATGTTGCTTATTTGCTCCTAGGATTGTCGAATTTCATGCAGGATTGAACCACGGACAAAAAATTAAAGGTCAAAGAAAAACACAAAGAAAAGACGGACAGACCTGTGGCTCTAAAGTCAGAAGAGTTCTGACCAATCATGTTCAGGGCCTGCTTGACCTGTTGCTATTATTCTGTAAAACTATTTATATCTGAAACATCTTAAGGGAATAATTCATCTGTAGATTTCTCTTCAGCTTTAATTTCAATCCAACTCCACATTTAAACATGGAAACTGTTGTACAACTTAAATCCGGAGGCTGTGTGGGTGAGATGGATCTCCTGTGCTGCATGTTTTGTTTACAAATAAATGTAGGAGCTTCAATGAGCATCACACATTAGAGAGAAACTAATGTCCGTCAACTAAACCACGCCCATAATTATGCAGATGTAAACAAACCTCATACTAATCTCTGAGCATGTTACAAAACAATGAAACTAAAATTAAAAAAGGCAGATACAGCGTGTGTTCTGGCTCCAAAAAGAGCACATAAGCACTTTTTTTGGCTCCCAAGAGGTCAGTTTATTGTATTTGGGCTACCAAGAATGCACTTAAGCATGTTAACGCTCCCAAGAGGAGGGAACTTCAGCAAACTTTTTTGCTCCCATGGAGAAACTTAAGTGTGTTTTGACCATTGACTGTATATAGAATGGACAGCGTGCTTCCGCCTGTCACCGTTCTACGATTTTGAAGCCAAAAAACCCCGTTTCTCTAGCCGCCATTGTGCAGCCAGAGTCTGCTCAGTAGAGAATTTCCGGTGGAGCAGAGTAAAAAAGAGAAATAAAAATATTTATTTCTTCTTCTTCAGAAGGTTTAGTCTCCTTTTGGCTCTTTCCAGAAGTTTCTTATATCCCCGATAAAAACTACTCACGAACGGCAGCTGTCAACTATCATAAAACGAAACTTATATCACGATTTTTAACGTCCAATAACTAATGAGAAACTAACTTCTCAGAAAAAAAACACCTGAACACCATGCAGCCAGATGACATCATCATACTACCTTAGTGTAAGGATGAGAGAAACGTTTCTATGAGGTATCGTCATTTTTTTAAGTTTTCCAGACTCATATCTGGAATACATGGGGAGGCGGGGCTTATGACCTATACTGCAGCCAGACACCAGGGGGCGGGGCTTATGACCTATACTGCAGCCAGACACCAGGGGGCGGGGCTTCTGACCTATACTGCAGCCAGACACCAGGGGGCGGGGCTTATGACCTATACTGCAGCCAGACACCAGGGGGCGGGGCTTATGACCTACACTGCAGCCAGACACCAGGGGGCGGGGCATCTGCTGGAGGCTTCAGTTTGAGCCGAACGTCGTTACGTCCACTCATTATACAGTCTATGGTTTTGACTCCCAAGAAAACACTGTAGCACATATTTGTCTCCTGAGAGTGCAATTTTTGCATATTTTGGCTTCCCAAGGGGGAGACTTTGGTGTATTCTGGCTACCAGGAATGCACTTTGGCAAAATTATGGCTTCCAAGATAAGGCACTTAATTATTGGTTTTTGCTCCCAAGAAGAAACTTTGGTGCGTTTTGGCTCAAACAGGCAGTTTATCATGTCATAACCAGCCAAAGGAGAAGGACTGTGGGGTTCGCCAACCAGAGGTGCACTTTAGCAAATGTTTGGCCCCAAAGAGGAGGGCACTAAGGACCATTTTTTGCTCCCAGGAGGAAACTTTAATGTATTTTGGCTCCAAAGAAGGGACTTCAGCAAACATGTTTGTCTCCTGACAGGGAACTGAAGCATATTTTGGCTGTTATGAATGCACTTTCACAAAAGTTTGGTTTCCACAAAGGAGCACTTAAACATTGATTTTGGCTCCCAAGAGACAACTTAAGCATATTCTGGCTGAGAATGCACTTTGGCAAAAGTTTGGCTTCCAGAGATAGGGCACTTAATTATTGGTTTTGGCTCCCAAGAGGGAACTTTGGTGTGTTTTGGCTCCCAAGCAGACAGTTTATCATGTGGAAACCGGTCAAAGAGGCAGATTTGTGTGGATCACCAACCAGGAGGGCACTAAGGACCATTTTTTGCTCCCAAGAGAGAACTTAAGCATAATCTGGCTACCAAGAATGAACTTTGCCAAAAGTTTGGTTCCAGAGATAGGGCACTTAATTATTGGTTTTTGCTCCAAAGAGGAAACTTTAGCAAACATTTTGCTCCCAAGAGGGAACTTTGATGGCTCCCAAGCAGGCAGTTTATCATGTGATAACCAGTCAAAGGGGCAGATTTGTGTGGCTGGCCAACCAAGAGTCCACTTAAGCATATTTTGGCTCCCAAAAGGACACTTTAGTGTGTTTTTGCTACCAAGAATGCACTTTCCCAAAAGTTTCGTTTCCAAGACGGGTTACTTAAACATTGGTTTTGACACCCAAGAATGAACTTAAGCAAACATTTGATGCCTAAGAGAGCAGTTTATCATGTAGTAACCAGCCAAAGAGGAAGAATGTGTGTTGTTTACCAACCAGGAGGTCACTTTAGTGCAACTTGGCTTCTCGGAGAGCACTTAAACATTTGGCCACTTAGCGAGCATCGTTGTATTTTGGCTCCCAAGAGGACACTGGGATGGCAAGGATGGCATTTTAGTATGTTGTTTTAAACAATTTGGCCACCAAGGGGGCGGTGACTGTCCCGTGTCCCCCCCTCTGTTTATGTCACTGCCCTGCAAACAGGATAGTACAAAAATAATCGACATTTTAAAGCAAGACTTCTCTAGTGGACTCTTGAGGAACTGCAGTTGCTTTGGAAGAAGTTTTTCTGGAAGTAGTTGTTTGGATTCGAGGGTCAATGTTGGCTTTTTCCTTTTAGTTGTTATGTTGCAAAAATAGTTTCTAGAGACAACACACGGATGTGAAATTGTGTTGATCGTTGAATCGTACATTCGCTCCATTTGGCTGTAAATTGGTGAAACTCATTGACAGTTTTCAGTGTTTCTCCCTCTCACATCTGAGTTTTTCAGGTTGTTTATGTGTCAAACGTGTGTGAGTCTGTCTGTTCTCTGCATCACTTCCTTGTTTTTGTCCGTCAAAGCCGTTGAAGCGTCGGTTTGAGTGAGCGCTCTTTGTTTTCAGAGAGCAGGTTGTATTTTTGTGAAGGTGATAGTGAAAGGATTACCTCTTTGTGCCCCTGGACCTTTACATTCCTCTCCTCCCGCAGGCCGCCACAGTCAGGAAAACGCCGCCGTCAGTGTTTTCCTTTGACAGCAAAACGCTTACAGGCAAAGCAGAGGGGCCGGCGGCGTTTCCAGGCGATGCGA
>RPOG01001831.1:0-10790 GCA_008086565.1 Thalassoma bifasciatum
ATTCAAAGTAGAGGAGGATGAAAGTAGAAAAGTACGTTGTGGAGGGGGTAGCAAGAGTGAACACACAAGGCTAAAATCTTGCAAAGAAAGTATGAATCAGAGTGTGGGAGTGCGGGGTGAGCGTCAACAATGTCTAGCAGACAGAGAGTCAACGATGGATGAAGGGAAGAGAGCTAATAATAGAGAGGGATGAGTGTTGCAAAGATACAAAGAGTGAAAAGTGGAGAAAGAAGCGGGAGGATTAAAGAGAAATGTCTCATTTGTGGCCCAAGCTGTGGAGTCGTGAGCTTTCAGGCATTGAAACTGACCCACTCTGCAGGGGTGTTGCAAGGAATTCTAGGTCCCCTGAAAAGATGCCTGAGGGGGCCCCATCACCACAGCCAATGCTACAAAATGACTACACCTGCATTATCCAATCACCTTTTCACAGACATAAATAACCAAAACAGTGGACACACGCAACACATTTTAACATTAAGCCCTTACATCTGGCCATTCGGGCATCCATACCATAATGTTTCAAGCTTACAACTGAAGAGCTACAAGATCAGAAGTCATCAGTGACAGCTCATTTGAAAGATTAGAGTTTCTAGTTTCAGGTTTCAGATAATGTCATGTTGTATTACGTCGCTAAAGTTCATATCGGGCTAAATGAAGTTGAAACATTTTTTTTAATGACGATTGAAACTCCATAACTACAAGAGGCTTCATACTCAACAAAATATAATTATGACATCATTTCAACACTTTGTCATTTACGTCTGGGTGAAATTTGAGCTTTCTAGGTAAAACCTTGTAGGAGTTAGAGAGTTTTTAGTCTCAAGTGGCCAAACACCAGGCAGAGTTGTACTCACTGTCCATGCTCTTGTCCGAAAGACTTCATGGAAACAAAACCAGCTTCATCAGTGCTCAGTGTCCTCTTAGCATTCAACTTTGATCTCTTCATGGAAAAGTTCCCAAAAAATCATGTGACTGTCGTTCCCCGTCACAGATTGTACCTCTTCTGTTGTGCACATGAATATGAATGAAGATGCATGGCAATGAATAGGTCTCACCAATGATGTGAATGGCTATAGCTGGCTTTGTGCAAAGGGTAAGGCAACTGGTGACTGTACTTTTGAGTGACAGCCATGCTGACAAACAAACTTCCAATGGGCTATTGTGCAAGACTCTTGTGTGCTGTTGGCCATTAAAGCAGGGAGTGCTTGCTGGCTATCACAAGCTGTCCTGGGATGTAAACTCAACAGAAAACAACGGGGTCACTTTTGCTCTTCAGCTAGAAGCTGAAGGAAAACAAAAACACCCAGGTTTGCTAAATTTAGTTCTTGGAGCTGACAGGCACCCTACAGCTTTTAGTGTGAAGACTCAAACTCGCCCCATTTTTAATATGGTGGTGTCAGTCATTTCATTCAACCCTGCAGATGGGTGATGTCACAATCACCATGTGCATTTTGACAGTCAATTGTTGAAGCTTATCTATCAATATCATGCTTGTTGACTCGCATGCTGATGAACAGCCCTGTAGGTGGCAGCAGTGCTCGCTTTGGATGAGAGATCAGCAAAGATTATGAGAAGAGACGACAGAGAGATAATGGCAGACGTTGCTGGTCTTAGAAGTAGGAGTAGGAGAATGTGTTGCAGTAAGAGAAAAGAAGACAGAGAGAATGGAGACTATCAAAGAATAAAGATTTTGAGACAAGTGCTAAAAAGTAATCAAATCTTATTTTCTATATCTATTGGTCAAAAACAGGTGACTTTGGTGAAATCAGCCTGTGTTTTATTGTTGATTACTACATAATGAAAAAAGGTGGAAACAAACACTTTTTCCTAGGTAGTTGTGGTATTTACACAGTCACAGGATACAATATTCTGTGGGTCTTGAACGATTGGTCAAAATGCTAAAAAACAGCTGGCAGTAAATGCGTTAAGACCCCTACCCCCTACTTGGGTCCTAGGTAGTCGGTCTCTCTTTTCCCCACTGCCCCTGCCACACTGCAAAAACGGAATTCTAAGCAAGTCATTAAGTCTTATTTGTAGTAAAAATTGTCTTATTGTTCATAATTTGAGCCACATTCACCAGACCAGGTCATAGAAATGTCTTATATTAAGTTTTTATAGGACAAAAATGAGGTGTAAATTGCTTGTAACAAGTCAAAAAAAATCAGCCAATGGGATAAGACGAATTTGCCCGGGAAGTTTCTTGAAATTAGAAAGATGTCTTAAACACGAATCTTTTATCTTATCCCACTAGCAGATTTTTTTTACTTGTTACAAGCAATTGATGCCTCATTTTTGTCTTTAAAAAACTTGAAGTGAGACATTTTTATGACCTTGTCCATTAAATGTGGCTCAAATCAAGAATAGTAAGACATATTCAACTAAAAATAAGACACAATGACTTGCTTGGATTTCAGTTTTTGCAGTGCACTCTGTCACACTCAGCTGCGCCAAACACTTCACAAGTCACAATACTCCGTAAGTCAGGGGTGCCTTTGTTGGATTGTCCTGCGGGGCTTCCTGCAACAGCAAATTAATTTTCATTTAAACCGAGCATGGTTGATGAATGATTCAGCTGTTTCTAAAAAACTCCAAGAGCACATATACTTTCAACAAAATGTTCTCAAACTGTGTGAATTCACCAGTGTAGCTTTAAAACTCAGACCACATCAGTGCAGGTTTTAAAGTCGAGGTACCGTTCCTCACGTCTTCTAACGCAGGGATCAGCAAACACAGATCAGATCAATGTTTCCCTTCCATGCTGGACTCAGACGTCATGCTGCTTTTAATCTGGCTGAATTTACCAACCCTATGAGTGATTATCTTCACTCTGTGTGTGTGTGTGTGTGTGGATATCTGTGTGTGCCGTCTCTTTTGATGGAACAGAGTTTGAAAGCCGTCGTCTGGTTCTGGTGGGATTTGGTGGTTTGGTTGGAAAATGAGGGAAGAGACCGACAGCAAGTGTCAGATCCTGACATCAAACAGGGAGATGTTGAAGGATGGGGGGACGGCCAATGGGGGGACCTCACACAGAGACACTTGCAGTCACACACACACATGCACACACACACACATCTCAGGGGAGGAGTTGAGACAGTCAAAGAAGAGTGAAAATCCAAACTCCTGCACAAACTACTCTTCTGAGATCTGTCTCCTTTCTCATGCTTACATCTCAGAAACACTAAAAACACAATTGTCATACATTCTCTTTATTTCCTATCACTTATTTCTCTTAACATATGACAGACTAAAGAAAAAGCAATCAGACAACAACGCTAAAAAAATCATGATAAAAGTTCAAATTCTCTTCATGAACTGCTTTTTAATTGTTTAAAGTCTATAAACAGAGCAGAATGTAAATTATTTTTAATGCATAATAATTCATGGAAACTGCGCTGTATTAATTCATCAGAAACACTATAATTCCAGCAAAATTAAAGCATTGGAAAATTGATTAATGAAACCTTTGAAGATCCTCCAATTTAATTAGAGCTCCACCGCTGATCTGCACGATCCCCGGAGAAATACTAAGTTTGTTGCCTTAAAAGCTGCTACTGTGCAGATGTTATTACTTGGCATCCAGTAACTGGAAATGTAGTGGAAATACTTGGCTTAGGTCTGTCAGACTCATTCAGCATGCAGACATTACTCTATGAGGGAAGTTTAGAATATAAAATCACAGCTTTAAGACTAGCTACAAGCAAACATGAAAAAGAAAAAGGATGCCGAACTGTTGAATTGTGTTTAATCGCTAGCTGATGACACACTATAAGCCCCGTGTTTCGCCATCTGACCTCTGACCTCTGGCATCAACAAGGCATTTAGTCCCAGAAAATTGCTGCTCACTGGAGATGCCCTCTATTTGGGACCAATCTATGCAAACGCTAGAAATGGTTGTGAGTTAACAGGTCATGTTCAAAGTCTGTTAAATGTTGCAGAGTTGCTCCCAGCTGATTGGCTGATTGGATATTTTGAATGAGCAGCTGAACAGGTGAATCTAAGTAAGTGGTGTTGGCAAAATAAAAACAGGAAACACACTCAAAAACACAACTTGCTCCAGTTGAAAAAAAAGTAGTCTGAATACTGTTCAAAAAGGAGTGAAAGCTCTCCTTCCCCTGAACCACAAAACCCCCAACCAGAAGTGCTCTACTCCCAGCCTCTAGAAGCAGGCTACCTGATTAACCAGCCAATCAGGCAGGAGCTGTGAAAATGAGTGACTCTGCTCAGGTGAGTGCAATCAGCTCACCTGGAAGAAAGACACAGGCTGTTTTCCAAACCGCCATACTACATACTACATACTACAGTAGTAGGTAGTAGGCACTGCCTACTACATATTACTTTCACATGTAGTATGTAGTCTGACTGTTTTGTTGGACCTGTTTAGTCGTATACTACTCTGGATTTCTGTTTCAGGAAGTGGAGCTGATGGTTTTTTTTTCTAATGTTTAATTTCATCATAAGTAAACCATGAGTACATTTGGCATTTCAGTCATTAATTCACCACATCAATCAGTGGTGAAGTTACAGGAGCAATAAAAGTAGATAAGTTAAATCAGATGTCAATGAGATACAAAGGAAAATAAATGAATGAAATTAAGCATGTGAAGGAAGTTGTAATTTTTTTTGAGAATTGTTATGATTTTTTCATTATTTTAGTGGTTCAAGGAACATTTTTAATTCATTTAGAAAAACAACAAATTCAGGGAGAGATAAAAGTCCTGATTTTATCACATTTGTAAAGGTATAAAATACAGCAAAATCGCCATATTTGATTTTTTTATCTTGCACCAAAAGTTATCGTGTATTGAAAATAAATCTGAAACCAACTCACTTTTTATTTTTACAGCTGGTGTAAAAACTGCGTCCTCATTACCCACGTAGGCTGTTAGTTGGAAAAAAAAAAGTGATGAATGATTTAGGGGCTTTTATGAATTTGGTAAAAGTAAACAGCTCATTCATGATGAAGTGAGCAGATTTACCGCTGTTTCTTTCCTGTCACTTCACTTTTATCTCTGGGACCGTTTCACATTTTTGTTGTTGTGTTGTAGTTGTGCTGATTTATTCCAGTAGGTGTCAGTAATTCACCTCAACCTGAGCGCCCCCAAACTGACAAACTGCATTAGCGCCGTGCATTGTGGGAAACAGTACGCCAGGTAGACTGGTCCGTTGCAGACTGAGAAGTTTTCTCTGATCAGTAGGTCATCCGGGAACTTGTAATATACAACAGATCTCGCAAGTTTTCGCATACTGACTACTAAATACTGAATATCAGCCGAAGTAGTAGGCATCGCTAGTGTAGTAGGCGGTTTGGAAAACAGCCACAGTCACTGAAGGTAGTATTACCCCCTCCCCCATCACAAGTAAATTAACAATAGACACAAGTGAGCATACCAAACTATCAACAAAAAAGTGTTGGATAGAGAGGAATGCTGACCTTCCTCTTCATCCACACATCCCCCTCCATTGAACAATAATGTAAGTCTTCATGACAGTTACATTAAAAAAAAAAGAAGCATACTTTACATTTAAAAAGAGAGCAGCATAAAAACCTCCCCTGTTTCCCATACTCACTTTGTGTCACATCTAACTCCACGAACTTGGTCAGCACTCTGCTGACTGATGATGCTTCATATCTGCTCTCTCCTAGTATTTTAATTGGCTTTAGCTGTGCACAGTGGGACCACAGAGTGTCAGTTAAGGGAGTCAGAGAAAGATGGAGTCACTTCCATTTACAAATATAGACCTCAACCTCATATAGACCTATGTGGACTTTGCTAACAAGCTGTAGGAATATAAACCTCTGTGTGACAACAAATGCTCTCATTAGTTCTTTATGACACAGAGTGGATCAGGTGCAGGAATAATGTCTAAGTGCTGTTTTATATGAAGTAATGAGACACTTTTGTGATGGCACATGGGGCCAATAATGCTGCATGGACACAAATATGGAACAGTATGGAGGAGAATCCTTGAAGGTTTTCATTTATTCATTTCTAACACTTATTCTGCTCAGGGTTTAGGGTGGGAGGAGCCTATCCCAGCTGCCTTATGGCTAAAATACACAGCATCTCTTTGGAGTTTGGCTCCACTCCACTAGGCTGCAGATCAGGCACGTTTCTAATCAAGTCAACGTGTCAACTTAAAGCAGCAGTTTCTGGTCTGAAAATATGACACAATGCAGAAGCTGCTGTTCTTCAAGTGACTGCTTGAGGCTGGCTCAGGTACATCAGAAGTCACATACGCACCAAGACAAAAAAAGCCGCCATCGGCACACACTTAACAGGGGGTGATTTTTTTTTTAACTTGGAAAAACACCCTGAACTGGTCATCAGTCAATCACTGTGTAGGACAGTGGTTCCAAAACTTTTTTTGCAGCGCCCCCTTATGCAGATAGAATAATTCCCCCCCCCCCCCTCTACCCTCCACCACCAATCACACTCTCTAAAATGCTCCAATGTGCTTCACCTGCAAAAATGTGGAGGCCTAATTTATTTAAAATACTGTCACAAACAGTTGATGCACAAGTTTAATTTCACTTTGTGACATTTAGCAAAAAAAAATAGCAAAAGATATGCAAAATCATTGCTTTATAATAAGCTTTTTTTGTATGTTTTTTAATTTTTCCAAATCAAAATGAAACAAAAAAACCCTCTCTCTATGCATTTACTTTTCCTTTGCCAAGAACTATCAACTTACTCACAAAAAGTTGCTGCTTTCAAGGCTGAAATATTACAAATGTGCTTTAAAAATGTGCAATTCTGTATCAACTCACTCTCAAGCCTCTGACTCCTTGAGTGCTCGTGTCTCTAAGTCTTAAAACCATTGGTGTGTGCAAACCATTCACTCCTAAACACATACAGGCGATTTAGAATCACTAATTAAGGAAGGTTAAGTTCAGTTAAGTAAAGTTAAGTTGAGTTGAGCTTAGTTAAGTCAAGTTGAGCAAAGCTAAGTGAAGCTACATTAACATTACTTTAGGTACGTAAAGTTAAGCTTAGTTAAGTTAAGTTAAGTATGATTTAGTTCAGTTAAGTTAAGCTTAGTTGAAGATAGTTAAGTGAAGTTAAGCTTAGTTAAGTGAAGTTAAGCCTAGTTGAACTTAGTTAAATTAAGCTTAGTTAGGTTAAGTTCAGTAAAGTTAAGTTAAGCTTAGTCAAGCAATGCTAAGTTAAGTTAAGCTTAGATAAGTTGCATTAAGCTTTATAAAGTTGAGCTAAGTCTAGTTAAGTTCAGCTTAGTTAAGTTAAGATAAGTTGAGCTCAGATTAGTGGGATTAAGTAAAGTACAGTTAAGTTAAGCTTAGTTAAGGTAAGCTAAGCTTATTTAAGGTAGGTTAAGTAAAGTTTAGTTAAGCCTAGTGAAGTTTAGTTGAGTTAAGCATAGTTTACTATAGTGAAGCTATGTTCAGCTTAGTTAATTAAGTTAAGTGAAGTTAAGCTTTGTTAGGTTAAGCTCAGTTAATTTAAGCTTAGTTAAGGTATCCAACCTGTGTTGCCCCATAGGTGTGACATTAACCTGGAGGAGGAAGTCAGTGTCCAAACCGAGATTCAAACTAGTGACCTTCTTGCCCTAAGGCTGCGCTTGTTGCAGCAGCAGCACAAAGCGTTCCACCACCGTACAGCCCCCTTTGAAGATTTTGTTGAAAATGTGTGAGACTAAGAGGCTCTGCTCTGAAATCTATGCCATTTTCAAACTCTGCATTACTCATGCCCCAAAAAAAGGTTTTGAAATCAAGTTGCAGCAGTTTGCAAAAAAAAGTGTTTTTTGGAATCCTGTTGAATGGAGCACTTGTTGTAATTGGTTCATCTTTTCCTGTTCTCTGTCCTCTTTGGCTGTGAATTGAAGCTTTCGAGCTCATTTGAAAAGCAGCTTTTGAAACGCACAGCTTCAAGTGGAAGAAACTTCTTTTTTACCTTCAAATGTTTATATATTCTATAAAATGGAATTAAAGTTCTGGGAAACTTTTCTCTTAGTGGCGATAAACTCTGACAGTTTTCTGTTTTCAAACCCTGAGGGATAGAAGTAAAGGAGAAAAGCTTTTAATGAGGAAGCATTGATGCTTAGTTTTGCATCTCTCTTGCTAGTTTCATTTGACATCTTTGCATTTTGGTCTTTTATTGTGGAACAAAAAAAGGTTTATCGTCTTCTGTATTTGCAGGGGAATAATTACTAAGACATAATCAATTTGTTTGGTTAGCATGAGTAAGAGCATGACCTTAGGTTTTAGCAGTCTCTTGTCGAGTCCTCCACGGTTGTTTTGCTAAGCAGCTTTTGACTCAGGAGATCAATGAGCAATGATGCGTTTTACTGCCTTATCCAAAGCTGCTACCAGGTAAGTGAAATGTGAAATGAAACACAGGTTTCAGCAAATGCACTGATCAAAAAGAGCTGAAGAGCTGAAATGTTTTTCTCTAGCAGCTGTAAACTGAATTGAAGGTCTAATGAAGCCAAGGACTCTTAAAAATAAAGCAGCACAGACAAGGTTGGACCAGATTTTTTTTGTTAGTTTGTCAGATTGTTGTTGGACACAATATTTAAGTATGCTTCTCTCTGAAATTTGACACCATAGATTATGTTTTTCTTGACTTTCAGTTTTCACAACTTCATCAAATTAGTGACCATAGACAGTGGCTGTTTTCCAAACCGCCTACCACGTACACACAACACATACTACATACCACATACTAGTACATACTACATACCACATACTACATACTACATACCACACTCGCACATACTACATACCACATGCTACATGCTACATACCACATACTACATACAACATAACACATACTACAACATGCTGCATACTTCATGCTACATGTCATAAGCTACATACCACATGCTACATGCTACATACCACATACTACATAACACATACTACATACCACATACTACTACATGCTGCATACTTCATGCTACATATCACATGCTACATATCACATACTACATGCTACATACCACATACTACATGCTACATACTACATAACACATACTACATACCACATACTCGTACATACTACATGCTGCATACTTCATGCTACATATCACATGCTACATATCACATACTACATGCTACATACTACATACCACACACTTCATACTGCATGCTGCATACTTCATGCTACATATCACATGCTACATATCACATACTACATGCTACATACTACATACCACACACTTCATACTACATGCTGCATACTTCATGCTACATATCACATGCTACATATCACATACTACATGCTACATACCACATACTACATACTACATAACACATACTACATACCACATACTACTACATGGTGCATACTTCATGCTACATGTCACATACTACATGCTACATCCTACATGCTACATACTACATAGAGACTGCCTACTACCTAATTCTTTCACATGTAGTATGCAGTATGACTGTTTTGTTGGATCTGTTTAGTAGTATACTACTTCAGATTTCTGTTTTGGGAAGTAGAGCTCATGGATTTTTTTTTCTAATCTTTAATTTTATCATAAATATAAAAAATAAACCATGAGTACATTTGACATTTCAGTCATTAATTCACCATATCAATCAGAGGTGAAGAACAATAAAAGCAGATAAGTCAAATTAGATGGCAATGAGATACATAGGAATATAAATGAATAAATAAAACTAAGCATTGGAAGGGAATAGTAGTTGTAATTTTTTTTGAGGATTTTTTTGGTCTTTTCACTAGTTTTAGTGGTTCAAGGAACATTTTTAATTTGTTCAAAAAAACAACAAATTCAGAGAGAGATTAGGGTCCCTGTTTTATAAGGTTTGTAAAGGTATAGTAGTTTATAACAGCAAAATCACCTTATTAATTTTTAATCGTACACCAAAAGTTGTCGTGAAAGGTGTTATATAGCCACCGTACTTGTTGGGTTGGAGGTGGGCCTGAAACATTTTTGAGATTAAAAAGTGGACCCTGAGTTCGAAAAGGTTGGGAACCACTGCTCTAAATAATCCACAGACATTAAACTCAGCGCATTTTAAAAGAGAGAGATTACAAAACTCAACACTTTCTCATCTTTTCAAGGTTGATTCAACTATGACTTGGTAAAATGTTGCTCAGATGATGCCTTCACTGTCATCAGAACGTCCTCTTAATATTTTCCATCGCACCACATGGCATTATGGTTCGGTCACGCTCCCATTTGTGAATTAAATAAATAAAGACAGGGCCTCCTGTGGCTCCAGTGATTAAAATGATGAGTGATCCCAGGGTGTCAGTGGACAGAAACAGGAGGTGACAATTAGTTCACACACACACACAAGCACACACACATGCGTATGAGAGTGTGCAACAAAGGTTTTGACATTGAGTGGAAGTGTGAAGATGGTTTCAAACCCTTGGGCAGTCTATTAGATGAAATTGCGTGTAAAACAGGTTCAAATTGAATTGGCAACTATCAAGGACACTGAAACTCACAATGATGAACAGATGAGTGTTATAGAGGAACAGAGCTGAGGTCAAGAGACAGAAAAACAAAAAGAAAGGAGGACGAGTAGAGAAAAAAACAAAATAGGACATTTTCTGATGAAAGGTTGTCTCAGAGTTGTAACAGAGATCTGTTTCTTTTTTTTTTTGTAGTGAAAGATGTCAAACAGGAGTCTTTCTCTCTGCTCTGGTAGTCTCATTCTCATTCCCCTTTTCTCTCTGACTGTGCCGCGGCTCGGGACATGAAACTGAGCGGCCTGTTGTCATTTATTTTAATGAGAGCTGGGAAACAAAGGGGGAGAGGAGTGACATCTGCTGAGGGGTCTCTTTGACTCT
>RPOG01001831.1:11795-123281 GCA_008086565.1 Thalassoma bifasciatum
GTGTGCAACAAAGGTTTTGACATTGAGTGGAAGTGTGAAGATGGTTTCAAACCCTTGGGCAGTCTATTAGATGAAATTGCGTGTAAAACAGGTTCAAATTGAATTGGCAACTATCAAGGACACTGAAACTCACAATGATGAACAGATGAGTGTTATAGAGGAACAGAGCTGAGGTCAAGAGACAGAAAAACAAAAAGAAAGGAGGACGAGTAGAGAAAAAAACAAAATAGGACATTTTCTGATGAAAGGTTGTCTCAGAGTTGTAACAGAGATCTGTTTCTTTTTTTTTTTGTAGTGAAAGATGTCAAACAGGAGTCTTTCTCTCTGCTCTGGTAGTC
This sequence comes from Thalassoma bifasciatum, assembly GCA_008086565.1. Taxonomy (NCBI): domain Eukaryota; kingdom Metazoa; phylum Chordata; class Actinopteri; order Labriformes; family Labridae; genus Thalassoma; species Thalassoma bifasciatum. Next base: position 12,134 of record RPOG01001831.1, read on the forward strand.
TCATTCTCATTCCCCTTTTCTCTCTGACTGTGCCGCGGCTCGGGACATGAAACTGAGCGGCCTGTTGTCATTTATTTTAATGAGAGCTGGGAAACAAAGGGGGAGAGGAGTGACATCTGCTGAGGGGTCTCTTTGACTCTGTGGTGACTCTGTGCCAGCGCTCAGCTTCACACTGCAGCAGTGACCAAGCAAAAGACACATTCATTCAGTTCTTCTTACTCATTTCTGCTCATTTATGGGATGATATGGGAAAATGTGACTCCACTAGTGTGTTCCTGTAGATCAGCCATTCTCAACCTTTTTGAGTCGTGACCCCAAATTAAACACGCACCGGTACCTGGGACCCCCAGATACAAAAACCAACCAAAACCAATTAAAATCTTAACAAAAAGTGGGAAGAAAAACAGCCCACGTTTCATTTTGAATGTTTATGCTTCTGAATGTGAACAAGTCCATATTTTTGTCTTCCCATTTTTGTGTAAGGAGTTTTTTGGAGTCTTTATAAATCTTATCAGGCAGAAATACAGTTTGTTCAGTTCACAAGTCAAATAAAACTGCCAATGGAGTGAGAAAAATTTGCCTGTCAATTTCCTTAAAATGCAAATAGTGTCTTAATACAAGACACTTTTTTTCTTATTCCATTTTTTTAACATTGTTACGAGCAATTCAGACCTCATTTTTGTGTCTTAAGAACTTGAAATAAGACATTTTTTCTGGAGTGGTCAGTTGAATGTGGCTCATAATAAGAATAAAAATGCATGTTTTACTAAAAATAAGACATAGACACTTGCTGAGATTTTTTTCAGGTCCTAAGAAAAATAAAAAATATCCTGACACAGGTTAATATGAATTTCCACCACATGAACCATTGAATTTAGGAGTAAATAACTTTTAAGTCGGTGTCCACTGTAGTGACCACTATGCACCATAGGCTTAAGGTTAGCTTGTTTGTTTAAAAAGGAGCATTATTGTACTCTGGGTTATGCACATTATTGAGTTGAAACAACTGAAAACTTTTAGTTGGATTAATTTGAAAATTGATTTGAAACAGTTGCATCATTAAGTACACTTACATTAATCAATTGTGTTGATTAAACTTATCAATGCAATTTCAAAGAACTTAATTCATTTAGGTGTAAAAATTGAAGCAATTTAATTCAGTTGGTTCAACTATTTATTTTTTTCAGTGTGAGGATTATGATACACTGCCTGGTCAAAAAAAAAAAATCACCACCAATAAAAACCGCCATTAGCTTTGATTACGGCACACATTCACTGTGGCATGTTTCCATAAGCTTCTGCAATGTCACAGATTTATTTCCATCCAGTGTGTCATTAATTTTTCACCAAGATCTTGTATTGATGGTGGAAGAGTCTGACCACTGCACAAAGTCTTCTCCAGAACATCCCAAAGATTCTCAATGGGGTTAAGGTCTGGACTCTGTGGAGGCCAATCCATGTGTGAAAAAGATGTCTCATGCTCCCTGAACCACTCTTTCACTAATTGAGCCCTAACGCCTGTGCCATTAGGGAAGAAAAACTCCATTGATGGAATAACCTGGTCATTCAGTATATTCAGGTAGTCAGCTGATCTCATTCTTTGAGAACATACTGTAACTGAACCTAGACCTGAGCACCTGCAGCAACCCCAGATCATAACACTGCCCCCACAGGCTTGTACAGTAGGCACTAGGCATGATGGGTGCATCACTTCACCTGCCTCTCTTCTTACCCTAATGCGTCAATCACTCTGGAACAGGGTAAATCTGGACTCATCAGGCCACATGACCTTCTTCTATTGCTCCAGAGTACAATCTTTATGCTCTGAGCAAACGTAAGCCTTTTTTTTCCGGTTAGCCTCACTGATTAGTGGTTTTCGTAAGGCTACACAGATGTTCAGTCCCAATCCCTTGAGTTCCCTTCGCCTTATGCGTGTGGAAATGCTCTTACTTTCACTATTAAACATAGCCCTGAGTTCTACTGTTGTTTTTCTTCCATTTGATCTCACCACACGTTTAAGTGATCGCCGACCCATCATTCAGGATTTTTTTCCGGCCACATTTCTTCCTTGAAGACGATGGGTCCCCACTATCCTTCCAGTTTTTAATAATGCGTTGAACAGTTCTTAACCCAATTTTAGTCGTTTCTGCAATCTCCTTAGATGTTTTCTCTGCTTGATGCCGATGATTTGACCCTTCTCAAACAGACTAACATCTTTTCCACGACCACAGGGATGTGTCTTTCCACATGGTTGTTTAGGAAATGAGAAGCAACTCATTGCACCAGTTGGGGTTAAATAACTTGTTGCCAGCTAAAAGATCATCGCCCATGCAGTAATTATCCAACAGGAGGTTTGCACCTCTTTGCGTAGTTAAATCCAGGTGGCGACTTTTTTTTTTGGCCAGGCAGTGAAGTGACTCTTTAAACATTAATGATAAACACTGTTTAAACACAGTGTATAACATCAAGCAACTTCCTATGAACACAGAACAAAAACCTGGTTGTTTCATTGATCACACGCCCAAATTTGCAGGAGAGCTTATAGAATGTGTAGATTCTTTTAAGCATCCTGTGGGAAAATCTTTCATTCGATCTGAGCAGCAGGACTCTGTTCTTCGGTTCAGTCACTGACCTTTAGCTCTGCTGGTTTTGCATCTCTTCTTATGGTCAAGTCATGGCTGTTCTTTCTTACTCCCTTCTTTCACTTTCTCCTAATGTCTTTAATATTTAGTCCGTCCTTCTCCCTCACTCTCTCTCTCTCTCTCTCTCTCTGTTTCCTTCTGTCTGCTGTTAGCGGTGTTGCTGGCCAACACTTTGATTTCACCACTCTTTTTCTCGCTCTGTGCTACGAATGAAAGGAGCTGCAATAATCAGAGAGGCTGTGTAATGACTTGGAATGTTTCGTGGCGTGCTTCATCAAGCGTGAAGAGCTGAGGTTCGTGTGTTTCATGTGGGTGTGCATACGCAGGCCTCCACTACTTTCACACAACCTGATACAAGCATCGATTGTTGAACTGCTGAGTTTCTTTGACCAGCAGCTCTACACTGCATATGTTTAAGATCTCATCTTAATGTGAACACGTCATGTGACTCTCGCTCCTCCTGAAGCGTAAATTGCTCCATATGAAAAAAAAGATGTTCTTAATGTACTTATAATGTGATTTCCATGAGCTGTCAGTGAATTCCAGTCGTTATCTCGGAGAAGTCATCAGTGTGAGCCGTCTTGCCTCAGCTGTCTGAAGACGACTCTCTGCTCTAAACTCGCTCACTTCACTCACTGGTGGCCCCGTGATCAAGCTGCTCGTCTTGTTGAAGCAGACACGTCCCCTGAGAATTATAAACTCCGGCACTTGAGCAGCGACTCGTACCAAGTGGTAACATTCAGCGCCGGAGCAGATGGCCTTGAAGTTGCATTGATCACTTTCTGTCTGCAAATCTACCCATCATCTCCAAATCAGGCCAGAGGTGGAGAGGAAAATGAAGAAGTTGGTGCATTTTTCCACCAGAGCAATAGAGTAACAAAGAAGGCCATTCGACAAAGATGACACCATAGAAGAAGACACACACCTAAACTTTAGTGCCACAAGTTGATGGCTAGTTTCCAAACCACCCACTTCATACAACATGTGAAAGTAGTCGGTAGTAGGCACTGTCTTTTTCATGTCACTTCACTTTTATCTGAGCTGATTTATTCCAGTAGGCGTCAGTCATTCACCGCAACCTGAGCGCCCCCCAAAATTGACAAACGGCATTAGCGCCGTGCATTGTGGGAAACAACATGACAGGTAGACTGGTCGGGTGCAGACCATAGACTGTATAATGAGTGGACGTAACGACGTTCGGCTCAAACTGAAGCTTCCAGCAGATGCCCCGCCCCCTGGTGTCTGGCTGCAGTATAGGTCATAAGCCCCGCCTCCCCATGTATTCCAGATATGAGCCGGGAAAACTTAAAAAAATTACGATACCTCGTAGAAACGTTTCTCTCATCTTTACGCTAAGATAGTATGACGATGTAATCTGGCTGCATGGTGTTCAGGTGTTTTTTTTCCTGAGAAGTTAGTGTCTCATTAGTTATTGGATGTTAAAAACTGCGATATAAGTTTCTTTTTACGATAGTTGACAGCTGCTGTTCATGAGTAGTTTTTACCGGGGATATAAGAAACTTCGGGAAAGAGAGACAAAAGGAGACTAAACCTTCTGAAGAAGAAGAAATAAATATTTTTACCGGAAATTCTCTACTGCGCAGACTCTGGCTGCACAATGGCGGCTAGAGAAACGGGGTTTTTTGGCTTCAAAAACATAGAACGGTGACCGGCGGAAGCACGCTGTCCATTCTATATACAGTCATTGGTGCAGACTGAGAAATTTTCCCGGATCAGTAGAAACACCTGTGAACTTGTAGTTTACTACAGATCTCACAAATTTTCATGTACTGCCTACTACATACTGAATTACAGTCAAAGTAGTAGGAACTGTTAATGTAGTAGGAGGTTTGGAAAACAGCCACTGTTTCCCACAGTGCATGGCGCTAATGCTGTTTGTCTATGCAGGAGCACTCAGGTTTACTTGAATTGCTGACTACGTTTACATGCACGCCATATTCGGATTAGAGTCCATATTCTGATTAAGGCAATATTCTGAAAAAGGTGTTTCCATGCTTTCCACAGAGTGCTGAGCTAACAGAATATTCCCGTTTACATGTTAATCAGCGTATTCTGAATAAACCGTAGCAGTAGCGTCATGACAAGACGTCATCTAGAGCAGGGGTTCCTTAACTTTTCCGCCTGTGACCCCCAACATGGCAGCATTAGAGACTGGCGACCCCCTGCTGTGGTACAACACTAATGGACCAATCCAAAAACAGACAAAAGCTAACAAATAACCCCAGAGAATACTTCATTTAACTAATCAGTAGAAAATTTACAGACTAATGTGCACTTTGCTGTGTTCACTGCATCAAACTTCAACAAAGAAATGTGAAAAACAGATAAAACATTTTCTGTTTGCGTAATTTTATATTATCTTCAACCCCTATTTTTGCTTTGATTCTTAAAATAATGGATGAAATATGGAATTGTTTATAGTTTTCGATTTTGGGACACATTCTGCGACCCCCCAAAGGGTCCAGACCCCCACTTTGGGAACCACTGATCTAGAGGCATGTTTTTGAAAGTGCAGCATTGACATTAGCACCAAGTAGTCCCTGATTCTTGTTTATGCGCAATTCTGTGTAATATTTGTATCCGTGGTGGCTGCTGGTTTTTCAAATAGGGGAATCTCATTTTTTCCATTGGATGTAAAAACTCTAAGATCGCTGATTCGCTCATTTCGCTGTCAATCAAAAAGGGATTCCTCTCCAATCATCATGAAGAAACTGAACGTCAGGGCCCGCCCACTGCCCCTTAGACCCCCAGAGACGCTGAGCTTCTGTCTGTGTAAAACACTGTGGAGCTGCAGGATGAATGAGAAAGAAGTTGAGTCAGTTTCCTGTGATAAGTACCTGATTCTCAACAAAAGTTGAACATGTTCTAGCGCATATTTAGCGCACAGTACTGTTTTCTCCTCATCCCAAAAGTGTAGAGACTTTTGCCTTCTCGCCGTTTTGATCGTGCGCAGAAGGAAAACATCCTTCAACGCAGTTTACTCTGGAGCATGTTCCGATTAATGCGTTTACATGACCCAATGTTCGGGTTGAAACAGGCTTATGCCAGGGGTGTTATTTGGGTTTTTAATAATCGGAAAATGAGTTTAATCGGGTTATGACAATTGGAGTAAAGTGTTCACATGACTCCTATGCAATCAGAATATTGTCTTCATTCCGATTAATACAAGAATATGGTGTGCATGTAAACGTAGTCACTGACACCTACTGGAATAAATGAACACAACTGCAACAAAATGTTAGACGGTCCGTGAGATAGAAGTAGAGGTAATAGAGGTGCTTACTTCTATGAAATTCATAAAAGCTTGTATAATTATTCCCTTTTTTAACACGACAGCCTATGTTGCTAATATGGACGCAGTTTTTTCCATCAGCTGTAAAAAAAAAGAAAAAAAAAGGCATGTATTTTCAATCCATGATAACTTTTGGTGTAAGATTAGAAGTAATAAACTTCTGTACCTTTACAAATTTCATAAAACCAGACCCTGAAATCTCTCTCAGAATTTGTTGTTTTTTCTAAGTAAATTTAAGGTTTTTCTTGAACCACTGAAAATAATGAAAAGACAAAAAAAAAATTACAACTACTTTTCCCTTCCCATGCTTAATTTCATTTATTTATTTTTCTATGTATTTCATAGAATTTGATTTATCTAATTTTTTGTTCCTGTAACTTCACCACTGATTGATATAGTCAATTAATGACTGAAATGCCAAATGTACTCATGGTTTATTTTTTATATTTATGATAAAGTTTAACATAAGGAAAAAAAAAATGAGTTCCACTTTCCAAAACAGAAATCCAGAGCAGTGTACGACCAAACAGATCCAACAATACAGTCACACTACATGTAAAGTAGTAGGTAGTTGGCACTGCCATGATGTATGACTCATGTTTGAAACAAAGTCGGAGCACTTTTCATAGCTTCTGTTTAGAGATTCTTTTTTTCCTCCAATGATAAGAACACGTTTATATAAGAGGCTGTTGTAAACAGAATATCCACTGACATGACGTTGAGCTGAAGGTCTTCAGTTCACAGGGTCACTCTTTAAACTATAACACCAGGAGCTCACAGAGACACATTCACACTATCAGGCTCAAAGAGGAACATTGTTTGGAAGTTATTAACCATATTCAACCCAGGTGTTGGATGGATTTCTTCCCTTGAGGTAGACAACATGTCCTGCTTGCTTTTTTGGATAAGCATGGTGAGAAAAATGCCCCAGCAACAGTTTCATTTTCCAAACTATGTTTAATAAAAGAGAGGGTGCACCAGACAGACAAAGCAGGTCTCAGCAGTAATAAATGATGTTAATCAGCTTTGTAATAAAGTCTGTGTTGAACAACAGTGGACTCATAATTTGAGCGCTAATTGAAAAATAACTAGGTGTGGAGTCAGAAATCCTGAGATGAGCAGTAAGAAGAAACCCTGAGAGAGAGGTAAATATGCTCCTGCATTATCAGCAGATACTGATCAGTACGTTTAAGGAACACAACCTGGGGATGGACAATAATTCAGCTTAAACATCACTTTTAGTACTAAAAGTAAATGAGCATGAAGGATGGGAATGGAGAACTGGTTCCTGGTGAGAATCAGAAAGAAATGGTTCAATCCATTGACATCATCAGCCTTTTTGTTGATGATTCATTTATCAATTCTTTACATGACCCTGGAGTGTATGGACCTGATGTGGACTATTCTACCCCAGTGAGCTTAGCTTAGCAGATACGTGACAGTTTCCCACACTGAAAAACTGAAATCTAAGCAAGTCATTATGTCCTAGTTTTAGTAAAATTTGTCTTACTATTCTTGATTTGAGCCACATTTACTAGACAAGGTAACAAAAATGTCTCATTTCAAGTTTTTTAAAGACAAAAATGAGGTCTGATTGCTTGTAACAAGTAAAAAAAATCTGCCAATCAGTAAATAGCATATTTAGATAAATGGATGGATGAATTGATGAATGGATGAAAGGATGGATGGATTGATGGATGAATTGATGAATGGATGAAAGGATGGATGGATTGATGAATGAATGGATGGATTGATGGATGAATTGATGAATGAATGAAAGGATGGATGGATTGATGAAAGGAATGATGATTGATAATGGATGGATGGATGGATGGATGGATGAATGGATGGATTGATGAATGGATTGATGGATGAATTGATGAATGGATGAAAGGATGGATGGATTGATGAATGGATGAAAGGATGGATGGATTGATGAATGAATGGATGGATTGATGGATGGATGAAAGGATGGATGGATTGATGAATGAATGGATGAACTGATGAATGGATGAAAGGATGGATGGATTGATGAATGGATGAAAGGACGGATGGATTGATGAATAGATGGATGGATGGATGAATGAAAGGATGGATGGATAGATGGATGCATGAATGGATGGATGAATGAATGAAAGGAAGGATGGATGAACGAAAGGATCGATGGATGGATGAATTAATGAATGAAAGGATGGATGGATTGATGAATGAATGAAAGGATGGATGGATTGATGGATGGATGAAAGGATGGATGATGGATGCATAGATGGATGCATGAATGGATGGGTGAATGGATGAATGAATGAAAGGAAGGATGGATGAACGAAAGGATGGATGGATGGATGGGTTAATGGATGAAAGGATGGATGGATTGATGAATGAATGAAACGATGGATGGATTGATGGATGGATGAAAGGATGGATGGAATGATGAACGAAATGATGGTCGGATGGATGGATTGATTACTGAATGAAATGATTAATGAATGAATGAATGGATGCATAAATGAAAGGATGGATGGATGGATGGATTAATGAATGAAATGATTAATGAATGAATTTTTCTTTATTTACATTCAGTAATACTGAAATTCACTGACCAATTCCATATTTATGTACTTATTAACATAATAAAATGTTAACAATGAAAACCTGTAAAGCTACTTTTTGGACACAGGAAATTCAGGAGTTATTGATCAGGGAATTGTATCAGTAAGGGCAATGGTATCGAGAGAATGCAATCAACATCCAGCGAGCACAAATAAAGTGTTTGAAAACCTGAAATCTCCTCCTGTCTGCACCTTCGTGTAAATCTCCTCCCGCCGCAGACGGAGCGTTTCCATCTGTGAAGGTTTTAAACCTGGAGGGAGCACACGGTGAGCAGCCGGCCGTGGCTAATCATCCACTTTCAGACTCAGACTTTTGGGATAATGGAGCACTCTTCCAACACTTTAGCTATTATCAGCTGTGGACAGGGAGGAGGAGGCACAGTTGAAGTCTTCAGTGAGTGTGTCTTTGTGTAAATAACAACTTTGGACCAAAGGCTAAATGTAATGGAGACAGCTATCAGGGATGTGTCTGCTGTTTCGATAAAGAAAAAAAAAATTTAAGTTTAAAGAGCTCTCTCATTTCCTGTCATTGTGCCCTTTTCTTGTGCGGCTAATTTCTTCCTCTATCAAGAAAAAACAGGCACCTCCGTCCATGTGTTAGTCTCTGATACAGCCACTTATCCCTGTATCAGTGCTTTTCACTTTTTCAATTTAGAGTACAAAAATATGAGGAAAAGAACACAGATTTTTCTCTCTGCTCTGACCCTTTTACTGTCAAAAAAAGAGTTCTTCCTCTCTGCTTCATGTGCAGGTGTGTGTTTGTGCATGTTCATAATATGAAGGATAACAAACAGTTGAAGTGTGAACTCCAGCAGGTCCTGTAGGGGAGCTACAGGCAAAGCTTTCTACTCACAGCCCCACTCTGTGATTCTATCACAGCAACATCAGCGGAAAAGAAAAGTGAGAAAAAACAGTGAGAAAATGATGTGCAGAGTTTATTCCTACTCAGGTTGGCCTGCTCGCTTCATTTGTGGTCCCAGCTTTGGAAACATCTCTGTGCAAGTTTCTGCTTTTACTGGCTCTGCTCTTTGGCTGCTGTCATTGTTATCAGTCTGTGCCTTCAGGCAGCCGTGTGTGTGTGTGAGAGTGTGTGTGTCCTGCTATTTTTAAGCCAGTTTGAGACTAAGAAATGAAGGGGAGAGTGTTTTTTATAAAGTGATGTTTATTTTCTTGAGTTTATCTTTAATAAATGAAAATTTGATAATAGCTGGAGATGAAAATCAAAAGTTGTTGAGCCATATCTCTGCTACTTTTTACCATAAACAGTGTATTAAACGGACAGCATGGCTCCACATTTCACTGTTGCGTGATTTTGAAGCCAAAAGAACCTTTTACAGGTGCCACCCATAGACTGTATAATGAGTGGACGTAACGACGTTTGGCTCAAACTGAAGCCTCCAGCAGATGCCCCGCCCCCTGGTGTCTGGCTGCAGTATAGGTCATAAGCCCCGCCTCCCCATGTATTCCAGATATGAGCCGGGAAAACTTTAAAAAATTACGATACCTCGTAGAAACGCTTCTCTCATCTTTACGCTAAGGTAGTATGATGATGTCATTTGCCTGCATGGTGTTCAGGTGTTTTTTTTTTCTGAGAGGTTAGATTCTCATTAGTTATTGGACGTTAAAAACCGCAATATAAGTTTCGTTTTACGATAGTTGACAGCTGCCGTTCGTGAGTAGTTTTTACCGGGGATATAAGAAACTTCAGGAAAGAGCCAAAAGGAGACTAAACCTTCTGAAGAAGAAGAAATAAATATTTTTATTCTCTTTTTTACTTGGCTCCACCGGAAATTCTCTACTGCGCAAACTCTGGCTGCACAATGGCGGCTAGAGAAATGGGTTTTTTTGTCTTCAAAATCGTAGAACGGTGACAGGCGGAAGCACGCTGTCCATTCTCTATACAGTCATTGGTGCCACCATTGTGCAGCCAGAGTCTGCAAAGTAAACAATTTGATGTTTACCAGGTAACAAAAAGCACAAAAAGTATAGTCTAATCTCTTTTTGGCTCTCTTACTCTAAGTTTCTTTCGTCTCAGATAAAAACTACTCACTAACGCCAGCTGTCAATCATCGTAAAATGGAACTTATAACCTGGTTTTAACATCTAATAAGTAATGAAAAACCAACTCCTCAGAAAAAAAAGACTTGAACACAATGCAGCCAAACAACAGCTTCATATCACTGCAACATAAGGTGTTATATATTTTTTTTTACCTTTTACCACCTCTTATCTGGATTGCATGAGGAGACAGAGATTTTGACCTATACTGCAGCCAGCCACCAGGGGGAGCAGTTTTTGTGGAGCCCTCAGTTAGAGCCGGCTGACATAATACAGTCTGTGGTTCTTACCACTACACTAAGCCCCTCCCACCTCTTGCCACACTGCAAACCATCTGTTCCACCCAGTGAACTGCATTTGGACTTTAAGGACAAAAACACAGACAGACGATCAATATCTTTCACCAAGTATGTGAGAAGTATCAACAGGTGTGTGGAACACAGCTGTAGTGATCTGAGCTCCACTGAGGAGAAACAGAGAGAGAGAGACGCTGGCACAAGTTTAAATCAGGATGACACAGGAAGTAACGATGGTTTGTAATTTTTGTTTGTTTGTTTGTTTTACCCTCATACTGAATAAATTAAAGGGGCATTTCAAATTAACGTTGATAGTGGCATAATGATCACACACAGGGAATTTGCGTCCTGTGTCCTGGTCATGACTGCTACCTTTACATCAGAAGACTTTGAAAAGATTTGGAAAAGACTCCTGGAAAACGATTAACTCATACCTGCTCACATCTGAAGACAAGTTTATGAGAGATTTTAGATTTAAATTTAGTTCCTGAACCGGTTAATATCATTCCATGTCAGCCATAGTTGGTTGGTGCCACCTTAGCACTTTCCAACGGGCTCTTATTTCTCACAACAAACAATACAATTCATCAGGCCTGTGCATTGTCAGGGGTTGACTTTAGGGTCAATCTGCCACTGACCTGGAGACCTAGTCTTGCCAATTGGACTGAAATTTCCTCTGCCTCTTGTTTACATTTTGATCAAAAAGGGACGTTTTAGACATATTTTATCAGTACAAAACTCTGCCCGGTAGTCAGCGCTGGTTTGCCAGGAGACAAAGGAGCAACATTGAACTTGTTTGGGCTATGGGACATGACAGACATTTCAAGAAACAAAAATAAATACCAGTATCAACCGTTTACCATCGTTTTAACCCATCCACTTCTGTTCTAGAACATAAAAAAAATTCAAAGTCTTTGGTTACTCTTTTGTGGCAACAATGGCAAAGGTTTCTCTGAGAGGTATCATAGACACTTTTATAAGATATTAGGCTTTTGACAAAAATGCAGCAATATATCTTAATATTTTGACCTCGGATATATGTGCAATGTGTATGTACTTTTTTTTTTTCTTGCAGTCTTTCAGTTCGAACAGTGACAAGAGAAATATATGACTTTTTTTTTTTTTCTCCTTATTGTTGTGCTGTCAGTGACTCGTTCCCCATGTGTTGAATTACAGTGTGAGCTTCACTGCAAGTAAGGATGCTTTCAATACATTATCAAAGGGGATACAAGATTTATGATTTGTTTGTAACATTAGTTCAAGTGACTTGATGCAATTTATGTTTTCAAGTTAAGTTTATGTATGAAAAACTGCATTGAATTATTTTAAAAGCGATAAAATAGAAAAGTTGTTTTTAATCAAATAGTTTTGACTTAATGTCTTTTCAATTTTGAGTAATATTGTGTGATTTACAGAAACATCATCTTGTTTTTTTCCTTAGTTAACTGTAGAATATCAGGATATATTGTGATATCGTCGTATTGTGACCCTGGTTTCTTGCAAAGACTCACCCCTGTAAGATAAACTGTGTAAAGAGATTTTCTGAGTTGGAAACAATGCAAAGCTACTGTACATATGTCCCAGACTGACATAATAAAAGCTGAAATAAGTGGTCGCGATGATAATAAGGTGAATTATTAGCATCATGGTGTCATTTTAAACTGTCCTGTATTAAAATAGAAGATTCACTTCTTTCCTGTCATTCTGTATTCACCAGTGTTCCCTCTTTTTTCTTTCAGTGAGCCTCTTTTTCCTACGTCAGTGTCTGCAAACCTGCCTCATCCCATAACATCACTTTCTGTTTTATGTATCATCCTTCTCTTTCACATTCTCTTTTTTTCCACTATTATTTCTCATATTCCTCCCCGAGATCACCCTCCTCCCTCTCTCTCTCTTTCTCTCTCTCTCTCTGTCTTCCTCTGTAGTGCAGACAGTGCTGGCCTGATAAGCCCCGTGTCTTGAGAGCTTGTCAGCCGTGTCAGGTCTATCCTTCTCCAAACCACTCTGTGAAACTCACTAAGGACCCGAGGACTCAGTCCACTTCAGCGGATATCTCCTGACTGTCTTCTTATTTAATTTTAACTCCTTTTGGAAAGAACTGATGTGGTTTCACAAAACCGTCTCACACGTAACAAGTCAGACCGTCTGAGTTAAGAATGTGGCGTCACGTCCGTCTTTAAGAGCGCTGACATTTCCCTTTAACTAGCGCCTGGCAGCATGTCCGCTGAACAGGACAGCACCTGTCTGTTTGACAGAGCAGCTCGCTCAGGACTGAAAAAACTCAGATTTATGGAGGGGGGGTTACAGCGCACCAACATCTCAATCTGTAAAAAGTAAAGTTCTGCATCCCCAGAGGGTCTCATGTGTGCCAAACTTCATCCAAACTCTCCAAAAAATCTCCTCTCAAAGTCAATTTAGTCTAAACTCTGTCATTATCGTTCTACCTGATGCAATAAACCACACCCATCTGGTGCTTCAGCCTGCCAAAAAAAGCCCCGCTTAGATTCATTTCACAGTCTTAGATGGAGACAAGCTCTGCAGCACGTGGGCAATTAAGGAACTTCACCGCTGCCGTCATTTCATACAGCGTTTGATCTACCTGCCTGTGTGTCACTGGAGCTGTCAAAACACAAATTCTCAGCTAATTCTGCTCTTGTTAGACCACCCTGTACTTCCTGTCTCCCCCTCCCTCCACCCATCTGTCCTCCTCCTCTTTTCCTCATCAGACGATCCGGTAGTAAGAGGATGATGCAGACTCTCTGTGACAAGCTGAAATGTGATGAATGACTCACTGTCTCTCTCTCTCTCTCTCTCTTTCTGTGTGTGTGTGTTTTCAGATGTATATCCAAACTACCACCCTGACCATCTCTCTCAGCCTGTCTGCCTCCGTCTCCCTGGGGATGCTCTACATGCCCAAAGTCTACATCATCCTTTTCCACCCGGAGCAGAACGTGCCCAAACGGAAACGCAGCTTTAAGGTGAGCTGGGATTGGACATTTGTGACTTAAAGGCCCTGTCAGGACTTCCTGAGTCATCTTGAAATACTCTCACTTTTATAGATTAGCCTGTTGATAATCCATAATTCAGTATGAGATCACAAACTGAGTTTACAAAGATGGTTTGTTGTCACATTTCAAATAATAGCCCCACATAACTACAACGACTTCCTCATAGGAAGCACAGTCATGAATATAGAAAACACTGATTACATCCACAGGTGTCACTGCATCACCCTCAAACTTAAAGTTCTCACCTGTCAAATTTGATACATCCACTCATTTCAAGATGATGACATGTGGATTTATTACTCCAAATTGACCAATTTTACTACCTTGAAACAGCTTTTTCCACAAATGGTTTCATTCAATCACTGTTTACCTTTAAAGTGATTATACTGTCTGTATGGAAACTGTATTCACATATGCATATAGTTCTATTTACATCTGTTTACATAGGACATTCTGACCACTGTCCATTTATATCACTCCTTTTATATTTTCTTCAATTTTTACAAATATTACGTCTTTTATACTTAATGTTTTAAGTTGATTTTAAGCTAAAAATGTATTTGATTCACACTTGCTATGATGGAACCAGTTGAACTATGACAAAGTAAATTGTCCGAAATCTCAAGGTAAAAAAATATGGTAAGTAAAAGCTGAAGGTGATTACAAATCTACCCCTCTTATCTAGCAAAATATAAATAAAAAATTGGTAACACTTGAGATTAGGGAACACATAGTCATTCATTTGTAGTCAATAAGTAATAATTACGAGTTAATATATGGAAAAGTCTGAATTCATGCTGCAATAGAGGTAGAATAAGGGGTTTATACGTGCTTAATAAATACTAATTAGCTACTTATATGCATGTTCATAAGCACCTAGTTAATGGTGAATATGTGTTCCCTAATCTAAAGTGTTACCAAAAAAAATTGAAAAATAAAAATATCCAAAACATCCCAAAAATAAAGTAAAATTATAAATAATAATACTAAAAAATTACAAAAATGAGTAAAGAAATGACAAAAGTGAGTGAAACATCACAAAATGAGGAAAATATCCTCCAAAAATGTGACACCTTTAATAAGGACAAAAATATTCCCAAAAAATATCTTGAAAGCAAGTGAAATATGACAAAATTTTGTAAAATATTTTAAAAAATAAGTCACAGCCATCTCAAAAGTAATTAAATCACAAAATAAGTCAAAATATCACAAAATAAGTAGGACATCTCAAAAGTAAAACTAAATAATAATCCAAAATTAGTGATATATCATTTAATTTAAACAAATTTGTATCATGTTATCAGAAGAATAAGTCAAGTATGACAAAAATGAGTCAAAACCATATAGAAAATAGGAGAAAAGATCACAAAAAGGTAAAATATTAAAAACAAAAATGAGTCAAAACATCTTAAAAAAATGAAACACCTCAGAAATTAGTAAAATATCTTAAAATAAGCAAAACATCACAAAAATAAATAAATGTTCTCAAAAAAAAAGTCAAAGGCGCCTAAAAAATAAGAAAAACATACTTGAAAATAAGTCTAAAGCATCTTGGAATTATGTAAAACATCAAAAATAAGTAAAATATCATATTTCTAAGTGTAACATCTCAAAATATGTTATATAAAAAGGTATAAATAAGTTATAAGTTGTTTTTAAAGGATGCTCCATATTCAAGTTAAAAATGCTCCTTCTTCTGTCTGTGTGCTTTTGAATTGCTGCCTGTAACAAAGTTTCTTTATCGTTTCAAATGTTTGATTCAGGCGATCGTGACGGCTGCCACCATGTCGGGGAAACTGACCCAGAAGGGAGGAGACCGTCCTAACGGAGAAGTGAAGACTGAGCTCTGTGAGAGTATGGAGACCAACAGTGAGTAAGAGAACACTAAAGTTTATAACTATACATATAAAATCAATTCAAACCACTAAAGAATGATTTTCATTTTAATAACACTTCAGAAATATGTCAAGCCTAGGAAGGTGGAGTAAAACCATATATAAATACACACACACAGACATATACACATGAAAACGAAGAGTATAAAAGCTTATCACCTTTTCCAGCAAAGAGACGTTAGATTTCTGTTTTATATACATGTTACATGAATGAGCAAACACTCCTCTTGTCTTCTTTTTGCCTGCACACACACATTCTGCATCAGTCTTTTGTGTTGCTTTAATTAAGCAAAGATCACAGCCTGAGACTTGATTTCACGCCTGGTTCTTCCCGTGCTGTAAAAGCCGCTGTAACATTGATGTTCCCGTACGCTCGGCGTGTGTTCTCTGAGCGCCGCGAGTTGTGTTTTGTGACGCGCTTTTTCTCCCACGTCAGCAATCTGCTGACGGCGTGACAGGAGCGTGTGGCCGTGTTCATGCGTGCGTGCAGTTTTCTAGAAGTCTCAATCAATTTATGGATACAAGTCGTGTATGTGTGTATGTGTGTGTGTGTTTTTCGTGTGTTCCATGTGTTCCTTTACTTTAACATGTACACGTGTCTCATTTGTGCTGTGCATGCGTTTCTTTCAGTTTGTGAATGCGTCATGAAGGCGTGTGAAAGATTTCAGACCTGAAGAGACAAACTGTTCCAGTATGAGGGATTTATCAGCGTCGGAGTAGGAAGAAGGTCACAGTTCATCCATTATCTGACACCTAAACCACTTAGTCATCTCCTTACATACAGGGAACAGGTGCATGCGGTCTCTGGAAAAGCATCCGTCACATGTCAGACTTCATGTGACAGGCTTCAGATTGATCTGCCTCAAACCAAACTGTCAAACACAGAAAAGCTGCAGGAGAAAAGTTTAGATGTAAAAGGTGGAAAATTTGTGTGAAACAGACGTATTAACCAAACAAATGTACATCTAAGCTATGACTCATCGCTGTGAGTTGCTCTCCTGCTTCTATAGACTGATTCATTCATTCACTGCTTCATGAACAAAGCCATTCAGAGTCTCTTTGAACAGTATCTGTGTGTTTTTATCAAACAGAAAAATGCAGAATCAAGAACCTTTTAATACTGATTCAAAATGACAAGTTACATAATCACTGCCTGGTCAAAAACAGTAGCTGCCTGGATTTAACTTATCACTAATCAAACAAGTACAAGCCTCCTATTGGATAATTCCTGCATGGGTGATGATCTTTCAGCTGGAAACAAGTTATTTAACCCCAGCTAATGAAATGAGTAACTTCTCATTTCAAAACAACCATGAAGAAAGTCACATCCTGTGGTTGTAGATAAGATATTAGTCTATTTAAGAAGAGTCAAAGCACTGGCATCGAAGGAGATTGGTGCATAAACTACTAAAATTGGGTTAAGAACTGTCCAACACATTATTAAGAACTGAAAGGATGTTGGGGAACCATTGTCTTCCAGGAAGAAATGTGATCCAACAACAACAGTAGAACTCAGGAGTGTGTGTGAATGAGAAAGTAAGAGCATTTAAGTCAGGGAGCTCAATAGATTGCGATTTAAAAGCTGTGTAGCTTTAAGAAAACCACTAATCAGTGAGGCTAACGAGAAAAAAAAAGCTTCAGTTTGTTAGGGAGCATAAAGATTGGACTCTGAAGGAATGGAAGAAGGTCATGTGGTCTGATGAGTCCAGATTTACCCTGTTCCAGAGTGATGGGCGCATCAGGGTAAGAAGAGAGGCAGGTGAAGTGATGCACCCATCATGCCTAGTGCCTACTGTACAAGCCTGTGGGGGCAGTGCTATGATCTGTGGTTGCTGCAGGTGCTCAGGTCTAGGTTCAGCAACATTATGTTCCCAAATAATGAGGTCAGCTGACCACCTGAATATACTGAACGAGCAGGTTATTCCATCAATGGACTTTTTCTTCCCTAATGGCACGGGCATTAGGGCTCGAATAGTGAACGAGTGGTTCAGAGAGCATGAGACAGTTTTTTCACGCATGGATTGGCCTCCACAGAGTCCAGACTTTAACCCCATTGAGAATCTTTGGGATGTTCTAGAGAAGACTTTGTGCAGTGGTCAGACTCTCCCATCATCAATACAAGATCTTGGTGAAAAATTAATGAAACACTGGATGGAAATAAATCTTGTGACATTGCAGAAGCTTATGGAAACATGCCACAGTGAATGTGTGCTGTAATCAAAGCTAAAGGCAGTCCAACGAAATATTGGAGTGTGTGACCCTTTTTTTTCTGTGGTATAGAAGTGCAATCTGATTTTGACACGAATTGTTTTATTTTGAAAGTAACAGGCTTTTTAATGTGGTTCATCCAGTGTGAGTTGATACATTTACATAGATGGAAACCTATCTGATCTGGTGCCATGATAAAGCTTTTTTTCAGCTCCTCTCTGAAAAAAGATACAAAGATTTTTTTTCTGAGGCCTTTTATTCTGAAGTCTGACACATCACAATGGTTTTCAAAGAATCGATACTTTTCAATCCGAGGTCTGACACCTTACTCTGATACCATATTTACAGCAGCTTTAAAGATTCAGAGCTTTTTATTGTTCAAAGACTCCATTCATGTATTCAACAGAAGCAGCAAAAAGACCCTCCGTGTTCCTCAGAGCTGACATTTTACTTAAGAGCACTATTCAGGAAACATCAATAAAAATCTGCGGTCATTTTCCACATGGTGAGAAAATTGAAAAGAATTGCATGCACCAACACTCATGAAGGAAGCGGTTTTTGGGTTTTTTTTTTTCCAACACTGTGCTGGTGATAGACGTGAAAAACAGGGGGGGGGGGGAAAGGGTTGTGTGAAAGCACAGGAGAACAACAATGGAGCAGTCAGAGGCCTGCGGTTGGTGCAAAAACAGTGACATTTACCGTTGAACGCTTGAGGGGACACGGGACGTAATGGGTTTGACAAAAAGCCCCCGACGACTCAGGTGTACCGTGTTTCTGTGACACTGTTACGTGACCATCTGTGGAGAAATCTGCTCTCAGATGTCCTCATTCTATTCTTCTCCTCTTCTATGCCTTCTCTTCAACACTTAATGCATAATTATATTTATAAAGACCTACTTATATTCATGCAGTTATATATTGTCTCCTACGACTGACAGAATACAATTACCTACCAGGAACAAACATCTTATCAATGGAAAGAAGCAAAGACTGAAACGCTCCAGTCTTGGTGTTATTTTGCAGAGGGCCCCAGATTTGGAATGAGCTTTATAATGAGTGAAAAATGTCACATTGCATCTCTGTCTTTAAAAAAAAACTATAACTGCTACTATTAACCAAGTATCCCTGATTTACTGGTTATATCAAGGCATCTACCACCAATATCAGGATGCTATTTCTCTTTCTGTCTGTATGTGTTGTTACTGTGTATGTGTGCTCCCACTTTATTTCTGGGAAAATTGCCCCCCTAGTAAAAGCTTTAAATTGCTTTTTTGGGGTCACCCTTTCTGCACATCCACCCATTGAGAAACCTATTTTACATATATACATGTGCATGTGCAGTACAGGCCAAAAGTTTGGACACACCTCATTCAATTTGTATTGTCTTTATTTTTATGACTATTTTCTGGACTGACTGACTGACTTTCATTTCTTAAAGTAATGATGGTCACTCATTTCTCTTTAGTTAGCTGATTGGTTCTTGCCATAATATGAATTTTAACAGTTGTCTAATAGGGCTGTTGGCTGTGTATTAACCTGACTTCTGCACAACACAACTGATGGTCCCAACCCCATTGATAGAGGCAGAAATTCCACTAATTAACCCTGATAAGACACAGCTGTGAAGAGAAAACCATTTCAGGTGACGACCTCTTGAACAATGACAAAAGTAAACAAAGCAGTAATCAGAGTAAAGGGTGGTTATTATGAAGAAACTAGAATATAAAACATGTTTTCAGCTATTTCACCTTTTTTGTTAAGAACATAACTCCACATGTGTTCATTCATAGTTTTGATGCCTTCAGTGAGAAGCTACAATGTAAACAGTCGTGGAAATAAAGAAAATGCATTGAATGAGAAAGTGTGTCCAAACTGTTGGCCTGTACTGTATATAAAAGTAAATGTGTAAATACAGTCATTTTTACACATTTATTTATACATTTTTCACCCTCTGTATATATATATATATATATATATATTTTTTTTTAATGACTCTTATCTACCTTTGAAATTTTGTTGTACAATTGTGTAATGAAAATAAAATCTATCTACCCATTTATCTTCCTCTCTGACCTAATTTTTCTCATCTTCTTGTCTCCACCCTGCAGCTTCATCAACTAAGACGACATACGTCAGCTACAGCAATCATGCCATTTGAAGGGACAACAGAAGAAGAAGAGAAGCGATTGATAAACAGAGGAAGGGTTGAGTCTGGAGGCAGTGAAAAGAGAGAAAGAGGAGCTGTCGTTCTTTTCCCCATCGGATGGACAAACTGGTGGACGGACGGAGCGCCAAACGGAATCCAAGCATGAGACATTTTGTATTGTTCCGCATCAAAACCACAGAGAGGCGGGACCACATAAAGCCAGTCAGTGTGCCTGCTTTCCCGCTGCTCACAGCTCATTGGTCCCACCACGAACTTACCTGTTTTAAAAAAAAAAGAGACGACGTGAAAAAAGTGACATGCCATGGGACACTGTGGTGGACAGAGTAACTATTTAAAAACTTCAAAAAGTGTCAAAAAAATCCAGAAAATGAAAGAAAAAAGAAAAAAAAAAAGATCTCAGAAACCATGTAGACATTATATCTAAAAGGGCAAAGGTGGGGCCGGGAAAGAGATTTAACAGAGTACATTTTAAAAGATATTTAAAAAGAGAAATGTAAGAGAAAATCTATGAGACTCAAACATGTTTGTTGTAATTCTCTACTTGTAAGTATTTTTGTGGTTGTGACGATTTTTTCATTCTTGTCTCACCGTTGTCTGATGGATCGCCCTTGCTTAATGAGATGAGTGTGTTTCCTCCTGCTGTCTTGGCTAACCTGGTCGTAGCCTTGGGTCGTGAAACCTGTACAATGCCATGGTTGAAGCATGCCAGTTTTTATACAAAAAGGAGATTTATTTATAATAAAGGAATGTTTTGCAAATGTGTAGATTGGTGGTTGTTTGTACCTTTTGTAGTCGTGAGCAGGATTGAACATCTGATAGTTCACATACAAACATAACCTGCAGAAAGGCTCTCAAACTTTTTCCTTTTTCAAAAAAGTGCACAAATAAGTATCAACTCTTGCAGCTGAATACTTGAAATCAATGTTTTTATTAAGATGTGAAAATGTGAGGGTTAAAAAAAACATCAAAGGGTAACACTTTAGATTAATTCACTTTTTAGCATTATTAAAGCATTTGTTTAGTAAGTCATCATCTGTTCATACATTAATACTCATATGTATATCATATTCAAACGCAGTCACAACTAGAGGAGGGAACAGTATTTCCTATCAGCAAATGCATGTTAAAATGCTGAGCACCGCATTTCAACACTCATGATTGCTGAGCATCCCATCTGCCCATCCTGACATTTTTTCTTCTACCCCTTAATGGGAAACATGACTTTTTACGTTTGTTCATTTATTCTCATATTTGCTTCCTGTCCATTAAATGTTCATGGGTCACTTCTGCATCACTTCCCTTTCATGTGTCCATCAGTAGAGTTCAGACCTCCCACTTAGCCCCGTTTTCACTTAGTGGTTAAGTATGAATGAGTACAGTTTGTTACAAGCACGATCCTACTGGTGCTTCTTCAGCTAATAAATCCAACACAGAAGAAAAACGTGATAGTAATACATGATAGAGTCTGTATGATGTTGTTTCAGTGTCAGATAGACCAATCCAACCCCAGGAGGTGGAGCTAGAAACACTGCAGTCTGTTGATTGGTCGAAAGATTTGTCACTATTTGTGCGACAGCAGTAATAAAGACAACCACACAAAAATCTACAGTGGACTTCATGAAGATAATTTTGGTATGGAAAACCACTCTCTGTGTGCTCGTGGTCTGTGTACACACCCACTTTCACTTCCTGTGCCTTAGCTGAGCTCTGATACCTGGGGGTGGGCACTGAATGGATGCCCCCCCTCAACATCTCTCCAGGTCAGAGCCAATCTATTGGCCCTTTTCCACTGACCCGTCTTGGCCCTATTCTACTCGCCTCTACCCAGTTTGTGTTGCGTTTCCACGGGTGCGGTACTACGCGGCAGACGCCAGTTTTTAGTCCCTACTCTACCCTGGTTCTAAGGGAGCTGAGCTGATACTATGAGGTGACGTTGATAGACTGCCGGTCTCTCATTGGTCAGAGAATGTTGTCACCGCAGCTTCTGACTCTGAACAAATCCCTTACAAGAGGCAAACGAATATTTCAGCGACGGGTTTTTAATGACATTTAAACCTGACGGCACAGAACCAGACTGAATGAAGACAAAATACAGCCCTAAAATGCTCCTTCATGATTCCTAAAGAAGTTAAAAGTCCTTTTTAAACGAAAAAGAAGTTAACAGCAAAGATAGTTCGGTTTAAAGAGTCTTTTCAATTAAATCAAAGTTCGTCGGCGCAGGAGCGATCTGTCTGCTACGAGAGTCTTTAAGCACCAATCAGTCCATTAATCCACAGGGAACCAAAAAGGAAAACCAGTTCAAAGAAGAATGATTGATCAACAAAAAATCTCTGGTATACCAGGCCCAAAAATCAAAAATTAAAGCGATCTCACTGGATCCAGGGAAGAGTTAATGTCGAAGCAGCTCCTTCGTTTTCCTCCACGTGCAGCAGCATGGGGCTGTTGTTTACCTTTGTTGTCATGACGCCCAACATTGAGCCGCTGTATTACTTTAAAGGAAAAGAAAAAAAACGTTCAAAAGATTTCATTAAAGACCACGGTGGCACATATGTTAGTACAAAATTGTGTTTGTGTCGCGTTATAGATGAACATGCTCGCACTTCTGCGCAGCACTTTAGCGCAGCTGTGTTATAAGATCCACGCCCACCGTGAGTCTGAAGTCAGGCGAGTGGAAAAGGTAACCAAACCGAGTAGAGTAGAGTTGAGTAGGGCTGGAATTGTATAGTGGAAAAGCGCCATAAGGCAGAGTAGGGCGGGTCATTGTGTTGGTGGGTTTAAGAGACAGGATTGAAATTGATCTAAAACGAAAATGTTAGAAAAAATATCCAACATTGCCAAAACTCAATACAGTTGAGTGCATAGAAGGCACAGAAAGTGACAGCAAGCGTATATTCACAGACCACCAGCGCAGAGTGGTCTTACTTTGCACTGATTGTTTCTATGGGCGTTGGATTTTTGGCACTGAAATAGTGCCATAGGTCTGCATTTATGCCGTCGACCATGGAACGCTGTGTCATGATGCCATTTTCCATTCCATAATTATCTCCATGAAGTCTACTGTAGATTTGTGTGGTTTTCTTTATTACTGCTGTCGCACAAATAGTGACAACTCTTTCAACCAATCAACAGACTGCAGTGTTTGTAGCTCCACCTCCTGGGGTTGGATTGGTCTATCTGACACCCCAAAAGAAGGGAACCAAAAAGAAGGACAGGTTGGTAATTTGGGGACATGTCGCTGTTTTAGTCAAAGGAATGTCAGAAAATAAACATTGTACCCAGACGAAACCAAAATGAACCACTTGCTGGGAACAGGGCTTTAGACAACTTGTTAGAGGAGGGAAATGTTCCAGAACAAAATCTCATAGATGAAGCGTGAAAAAATGGGACAGAGCAAAATTGACAAAACTATATTCTCTCTACACCTGCTGCAACTTTCAAATACATATCTCTAAAAGGGTGACCCATTAAAATGCATGATGAAATATTGAAATGATATATTTTTATGATATTTTACATGATAAATGTAAATCTGAATGTAAATTATCTTCACTCATATTAATAGATGTGTGTAGATTTCATGTGGGTACAGTTCATTCCACATGAAAGCACTGGTTTATGATATTAGTACTTTCTTTGCTCCCTAAAATGAATTCTGATTGTAACAAGTCCCTGAAGTGTCACATGCATTTTCACAGGTGATCTCCTCAAGTTTCTTCTGGATGTTTAACGGTCTGCTAGAAACGTGTAAAAAAGAAGTTAACTGCATGTGTGAGTCCGTTCTTACTTTCTTACTGCAGAAGTAGTAAGAAGTAAGGTAAAATAGCTGAAGTGAAGGTAAGATGACTAACAGCTTTAGTAGGAGAAAGTGGGGGACACACAGAAGTCAGATATAAAAGGCGTAAAGATCCTCCCTGATAAATGTCTGCTTTTATGTCTTATCTTGTGTTCTCAGGGTCGTCTTCAGTGAAATGAAATGCTCTCCTGATTACAAGGTTGACTTGTAAATAAATACAAACACTGAACAAAGTGCTTTTTTCCATTAGTACGTTATCACAACTTTATCTCCTGCACCTGGGTTGTGTGTTCCTCTTCCAGTTAAATCTTAAATGTACACAAGCAAATCTCTTCATTCACTGAACGCTGCTCAGGAAATGTTGAAACTTTGATATCAGCCTGAGGCAAACTTAGTCCCAGATAGTTAACATCTAACAGAAACAGCAGCTACTGTGTGTCTGTCATTTTGATTGAGTACTCGTAATACAGGTAAAAAATAACTGCAATAAGATTATTTTTTGCAAATCCTTCAGCCCTACACATCACATATTTTGTCTTAAATAGTAAAACCAGAGTTCAACGTCCAGCTGGCTTTTTTGAGATTTCCTTTTTTTTTTTAATCCCTCTTTTTTTTTTTTTTTTGGCCAAAATATACTCAGGTTTCAAGAGCAAAAGGCAAAATTTCAAATTGTTTGTCAAACTTTTGAATATGAGCTAGTAAACCTTTTTTTTTTCAACTTTTTGAAACTTGAATCTTTTGGACAAAATTTTGACTCATCTCACAAGTTGTTAAAGTTTATCTCAAAAAATTTTGACTTTGTAATGTCAATATTTTGAGTGTGTCATAACTTTGACTTTTTCGCTCAATATTTTGACTTTTTTTCACATGATTTTGACTTCTCATCCCTAAATTTGACCTTTTTTTCAACAATTTGTCTTTATTATCTTAAAATATTGACTTTTTATCTCACAACTTTGACTTTGAGCCCAAACTTAATCATTTGATTTAAATATATATCTTCAAATTTCTTACTATTATCTGAATATATTGACTTTTTTTAATCAAAATATTTAGTTTTTATCGAAACATTTACTTTTTATCTCAAAATTTCATCTTTATTCTGATAAATTTGATGTCTCATCTCAAATTATAGCTTTCTATCATATTTTTTTTTACTTTTGAGTTCAGTTTTGACTTTTTTGACACAATTTTGATGATCTCAAAATTTTGACTCCATCTCTAAATTTGATGTTTTATTTTTAAAAATGTCTTTATCTTTGAATGCAGACTTTTAATCTAATGACTTTGACTCTCTAGCTCAAACTTAATCATTTCAATCTCGAAATATGTTCTTTTAATCTCAGAATTTTGACTTAAATCTATGAAAGTTTTGAAATTTTGTGAAATTATAACATTACAATACTTTGATACTTTGACTTTGTACCTCAAAATATTGACCTAGATCTCAACATTTGACTTTTTATCTCACAATTTTGACTTTCTAGCTCAAAGTTCTGACTTTTTTTTTTTGTCAAAATTTTGACATAGTATGACCAAAGAAAAGTTTGTAACACTCTTCACGGACTACAGTGAAAATAAGGATGTCACTGTATGTTTGTCTTGTAAAGTGCATTTCCACTTCAACATTTCCTGTCTGAGAGTGCAGCACAAATAGTCAGAGCACACTTGGAAATTTTGGGGGAAATTTATCAAATCTGCACCAACAAAATTTTAGCACTAAAAAAGAGGAAATATCCAGGTAAAAGAAGATGTTAGGACGACCCGGCTCATGCATACCTCCTATCCTTTTTTTTCCACCATTAATACAAACAGTCTGTTTTCACCACTAATGACTGGACGTGTGTTTCATCTCTGGACCATCTGACAGACTCCAGATCCCATGAGCCCTGCCACTTACAGACCATCATACAGCACAGTGTTGCATTTTGATTCGACTAATTTTACCCTGGGAATAAACAGGTTCTGTCTTGTATTCCTGGGTATTTGTATCCTCCTTCAAGTCTCTGTGTCTCATCTAAAAACATCTTCATCCTCAGCTGCAGATGAATGTAAACATGTGGGATTAGCTGTTAAACAGAAGTGATTCAGCGATGACAGTTCAGGGATTCTGGGCTTCATCCTTTGACGTGTGTTTGTCATCAAACATGTGAGTCTGAGAGTTTCCTGAAGTGAAGCAGATGGTGGATGTTTTGACCTGCTTGTCTCTCAGAGTGTGAGTCAGCGTGTTTATGAGCTGGATGGACTCAGAATGATTAATAAGCTGAAAATCAGATTGACAAAAGTAACAGAGCTCAGGTGTGGCAGACCGATAATAAGTTGACTACAGCCTTTTCTGGTTTGATCTTTTCTAACCTTTTGATCCAAAATAAGAAAATGTATTCATTCCCTCGCAGGCCACCGTATATCTAGTTATTTCCCAGGAGTCTTGAGAATAAAATCTCTACTGAACACATTTTATTTTGTGAATTTGCAGCATAACGATGTTTTTATTTTAGAACACCTACTTTGACATGCAAATAATCTCATCTCTATGCAAATTTAAGTCGAGGGGGGAAAAAAAAGTGAAGATCCTGTTTGTTATTTTAGGTCAAGGTGCATCAGGTGAGCATAAATCCCTGGAGCACTCACTCACTCAGCTGTGCTCGGCAGCTGCCTGTGCACTCAGGGCAGCTCTCAGATCAGACAGGACACAAGCAGGTTGATTTATGCCTCGTGAGACTACCCATGTACACAAAAACAAGAGTGAAGAGAAAAGATACTGGAAAATGATCCATGATTACATGTTTGATATTTAAAAAGCCTGCACTTGTGGGTGTCACACTTCAGTCACGATGTGGTACGTGTTTGTTTGTGAACCTCAGGTGTTCAAACACTTTGATTTTAAGTGTTTCAACACCTGCCAATAACGAGCATCATTAATCTGATGAAGAAGTTACTGAAGTTGCTCACAGAAGAAGTAACTTTAAGCTGAATTGTTGACAATTTTTGAGATTACTTATCAGATGAGGAATGAGAGAAGAATAGAAGAATCCTCGAGTAAGTCTCAATTGGAATGACTGATAAAAATTCTGTAATTTCAAAATACACCAAAGTTCTATAAAAAAAACAAAAAAAAACACCAGTGTGCTGTTGACAAACCTGCTGCCAGTAAAAGACTAAAGTTGCAGTAAAAAGTTTTACATTGAAAAGGATTCTTAAGAGAAAAAAAGTTTCAGAAATATGTACAGGGAGTTCCACAGTTGTGGCCAATGAACTTTAGTGATTATGTATTTATATATATATATATATATATATATATATATATATATATCTGGTGGGTAGAACCCTATGAAGCCCCTAAAGGGACAAGAAAAGGTTAAAAAAAAAAATAATTTCACATGCGCACTTGAAACTTTCAAGTGCTCACTAGAAACTTTTAGGTGCTCACCTGAAATGTTTCAGATGCACACCTGACAGTTTTCTTCTCTACAAAATGACAGTACAACAGTCAGTGCGTGCGTATTATCACCATGAACTTTATTATAAGGACATTGCTGCCTTGCTTGCAAGTCGTCATGGTTATGTTGTGTCCGAGAGAAACCTGAAGAGAATTTTGAAGTCCTATGGTCTGTTTTGACGTAAAGGATTCACCGCTTTGGATCCTGTTTGATTTCATAGAGGGACAGCTTCAAACATCTGGCCAGCTCTGTGGCTATTATTGGATGTACACAAAATGTCACCTAAAACTTTTAGATGAGCACCAGAAAAGGTTTCAGGTGAGCACGTAAAAGTTTCAGGTGAGCACGGGAGATGATTATTTTTTTTACCTTTTATTGTCCCTTCAGGGGCTCCGTAGAACCCAGAAGTAATTGAAAGTTTTTGTTTTTTTTACCTTATTGAATTGGAATGACTCCTTGATGATACCAGAGAAAAAAAAAAAAGAAAAGTACCTGGAATTTCTTGTTTGTACTGAATGAATTAAGATATAAATGGACATGTTTTAGTCTTGTTAATTGATAATAAGTTTAAATTTGTCGAGTAAAAGTGCAGATTGGTAGAGTTTGAAACAAGGTTAAGTTTAATTGGTTGAACTTGATTCAACCCTCAAGTCATGATCAGGGTCATGTTCATCAGAGATCCCATAATCACTTCTAGGAATAAAAATTCCACCAGTGCTGAAATACACGATCTAGAATGAGTGAATCTGACAGCCGTCTCCTCTCAGGCTGATTGACGTTACCGTTTCATGACAGGTGTAAAATTCAATTAATGATGACATCTTGTAGACTTCCCCAAGCAGTTCTGCTTTTTAATGATCGTAATCAAACCATGGAAATGCTTTTTAAACTAGAGTTGATGCAGAAAGATCCTAAAGTTAACTTTACGACTGAGAAATTACATAAAATAGGATCTGAAAGTGTCTCCTAGCAAATCAGTGTTGTCGGATTTAATCCTCATACAACATTTACAAACTGAAATCTCTTCTCTCAGAAATCAGGCGAGAAGTCAGAGTGTATTTTATATTCAGCCTATTTTTATCCTAACCAAATGCCAAGTCCTCCTGCCCTTAGTTACTGTTTCCTCATCTGTCAAGCCTTCTGTTCACTCAGCCTGGAGTAAGATTTACACCGCTCCAAGAGAGGAGTCATTCTGGAAGAAACTCTCACTTTATTTTAACCTACCACCTACGTTTGAGTTTAAGAGCATGTTGCTTAATCCGTGAAGGCTTCTGTGTCTTTGTATTAGAGTCAAAAATATTTCAGGAGTAAAACTTTGCACTTTGTAAACTTTGTTTTACATTCAAGTGGAGATCGTCCAATGGAGACAGGTGTTATATCATTTAGCTCTAGGCCCCGCCCACAAGTAGAGCTAAATAATCCTTTAAGTTTGACAAGAATTCACAAGTTTTCTTTAACTCTCTGATGCATGGATTATGAAAGTCAGTGTCAGGATTTTTCCCTTGAGTGATTTTATTTGTCATAAGGCATGAAAAAAAGTTTTCCTTTTTTTTTCAAATATTTGTAACTGATCATTCAACATAATGCAGTGTGAACTTAATGTACATATGACTTATTTTTTTCAGCAATTTTATGAATAATCTTTTTTTAATGTTTTGCGAATCATTCTAACTCTCTTTCATCCATTTTAACACTGATTATTTTATAGTTTATAAGCTTTTTCACCCTCAAATGTTTGTATACAACATTTTTAAAAATGTATACAGACCCTTCCCAAAAAATTAGAATATCATGGAAAAGTTTATTTATTTCCATATTTCCATTCAAAAAGTTAAACTTTCATAGATTATAGATTCAGAGCCCACAATTTGAATGATTTCAAGTATTTGTTTATTTTTTAGATAATTTGGACTTCCAGCTCTTAAAACCCACAAAAACAGGAATTCATAAAATCAGAATACTGTGAAGGAATCAGCCCAAATTTTGCAGGGCATGAATGTTTAAACTGAGAGTCACACACTTATCTATGGAGTTAAAACAGTGTTAAAATTATTCGAGGGTTTGTTTCAGTGTGATCGTTTAGCGTTGCATCTGCGCATACAGAAATGCTAACAAACAGAAAGCTTATTATTATTATTATTATAATCATCATTATTATTGTTGTTTATTTTTTAAACACATTTTTCAAGTGCTCTACTGGAGAGTATTCAATAAACAGACGTATATGGAGTTAGAACAGTGTCAATATTCACAAATGCACAGAGAAGGATCCACAAATGCACAGACAAATCCACAAATGCACAGACAGATTCCCAAATGCACAGACAAATCCACAAATGCACAGACAGATTCCCAAATGCACAGACAAATCCACAAATGCACAGACAGATTCACAAATGCAGAGAGAGCGACACGCAAATGCACTGACAGATATATTTCGCTGTGAACCCCACTGCATTTGTGTGTGGATTTTTGACACTCCCCTGATGCGCTCCGATTCACAAATGCACAGACCAATGTCTGTAGCCAGTCAGATGTCTCCCTCCTATTCAGCCAATCACAGCAGTGCAGCTTCGAGGTTTTGTTTCAGTGTGATCATTTAGCGTTGCATCTGCGCATACAGAAATGCTAACATCTTTATTATTATAAAAATCATCTTTATTATCGCTCTTGCGCCAGAACTTTGATTTAATCAAAAAGACTCTTTGAACCGCACTATCTTTGTCGGGCTCTCGCGCTCCGTCCTCCGACTGTGTCCGTTCTGCTCCTTGGACGTGACATTCGTTAGTTGCCCTGAAGCCCGCCCCCCACTTTCGTGAGCTTCTGATTATCAACTCCTTAAGGCTTATGTCTGTTTATTGAATACTCTCCAGTAGAGCACTTGAAAAATGTGTTTGAAAAATAAACAATAATAATAATAAAAATAATAGTAATAATAATAATAATAATAATAATAATACGTTTTCTGGGGTGCAGATGGTCTAGTGGATATGGCCGCGCACCATGAGGTTTGCCCTCGAGCGGGTGGCCCGGGTTCGATTCCCGCCTGTGGCCTGTTTCTCGCATGTCATTCCCCGCTCTCTCACCCCATTTCCTGCTCTATCCACTGTCCTCTATCCGATTAAAGGCAGAAAAGCACAAAAAATGTCTTAAAACAAAAAAAATAATAATACGTTTTCTGTTTGTTAGCATTTCTGTATGCGCAGATGCAACGCTAAACGATCACACTGAAACAAACCCTCGAAGCTGCGCTGCTGTGATTGGCTGAATAGGAGGGAGACATCTGATTGGCTGCAGACATTGGTCTGTGCATTTGTGAATCGGAGCGCGTCAGGGGAGTGTCAAAAATCCACACACAAATGCAGTGGGGTTCACAGCGAAATATATCTGTCAGTGCATTTGCGTGTCGCTCTCTCTGCATTTGTGGATTTGTCCGTGCATTTGTGGATCTGTTTTTGCATTTGTGGATCTGTTTTTGCATTTGTGAATCTGTTTTTGCATTTGTGGATTTGTCTGTGTGCATTTGTGAATCTTTTTTTTGCATTTGTGGATTTGTCTGTGCATTTGTGGATCCTTCTGTGTGCATTTGTGAATTTTGACACTGTTTTAGCTCCATACTTATCATTCACTAAACTTATAGCACCTGCACAGGTTTCCCCAGGTGTCATGAAATTGCTTCAGTTTGGCTAAATTGTATCAGTTCAGTTCAATATGGGGAAGACTGCAGACCTGACAACTGTCCAGAAGACCATCACTATGGGGTATTATCAAGAGGAAAATCAGGGGCACCAGAGCCAAAAACAAAGAAGAGCTGACAGTCAGCATCAAGGAAAATGTGGGCTTCCATAACTCCCAGGCAACGCCACAGGCTGATTGCATCAATGCCACAGCACATTGAGGCAGTGATTAAGGCAAAGGGATTCCCAAACAAGTATTGAACATTGACATTTTGTTTTGAAAATAGCATATTTTGTTTGATTTGATGTGATCCTAATTTCCTTTTTTTCCTGCAAAAACTGAGAAGTAAATGGGGATTCCTACACAGTATTCTATTTTTATGAATTCCTGTTTTCCTGGGTTTTAAGAGCTGGAAGCCCAATTTATGTAAAAATAAAATGAATACTTGAAATTGTTTAAATTGTGGGCCCTGAATCTATAATCTATGAAAGTTTAACTTTTTGAATGGAAAGATGGAAATAAATTAACTTTTCCATGATATTCTATTTTTTTGGAAAGGGGTTGTATTTGTTTCAAAAACAAAAAAACTGAAAACATTTTTTCAGGCCCTAAGCAGAATAAAAATATCCTGAAAAAGACTATTATGAATTTCCACCACATGAACCATTGAATTTAGGAGTAAATAACTTTTAAATAGGTGTCCACTGTAGTGACCACTATGCACCACAGGGTTAAAATTGTCATAGACAGTTAAAGAGCCTTTATTTATCTGTGATGTCCCCTCTCCTCGTTTCATCTCTGTGAGATCTTACACTCTTCTATAAACTTTAAATAAACGACTCCAGGCAGCGACCATCCCCTTTAAAAAAAATCAATACGGAAGTTATTACTTTCCTAACACTTACTCTGAGAAGAGAACAAACTCAGCTCCTCAAAATGACCTGAAGTGGAGTTTACACAGCTCCACTGACTCCTCTCTCTCTCCTCACACCTTTCTTTAATAGAATTATTTCCCT
Organism: Thalassoma bifasciatum; assembly: GCA_008086565.1. Taxonomy (NCBI): domain Eukaryota; kingdom Metazoa; phylum Chordata; class Actinopteri; order Labriformes; family Labridae; genus Thalassoma; species Thalassoma bifasciatum. The sequence goes on from RPOG01001831.1 coordinate 44,257, forward strand.
CCATGCACATTGGCTCCATACCTGCTCTCCGCATCCACGACCCTCAGCAGATAACTGCGTAATCTGGACTTTATAAGAAAATTGTTTTTAAATTGAATTTATTCATTTATTCAAATAAAGTTTTGACTCTGCTCGGCCCAGGGGAAGCACTTTCCAATTTATTTACTTTTGTTTTGTTTTCTCTTTCTCATTACCGACAGGGTGTACTGACTCCAGAGGATTAAACACAAATATTTAAAGACAATGACGATTTTCGGTCTCTTAATTTCACTTTTTTTCCAATGTAGAATTAAGTGAGTGTAGGAATGGAGGAGTGAAATTTATGATAGTTTCTTAGCCAAATTCAAGACATCTATTCAGCTCAACTGCCATGTAAGGGATAAGAATCAGAATCAGATAATCACTATTTATCTCAGGGGGAAATTTGGTCATTACAGGCACCCTTATACAAAATCATACAGAGAGGGAACAGAAAAACAAACCGTCTAAATCAGTTTAAAGCATAGAATAGTTGGATTAAGCTGATGTTAGTTGATTCCACAGTTATCCTGTTCAGTTTAGACAGTCTAAAAGCTGTCGATGGTGACATTGTTGCTGTGAAATGTACACCCAGGCCAATTTGTTGGGACGCAAATTTCAGATGTGTACAGATGTCAAAACTGAGCTTTTCAGATCCTACTGTCCTCTACTTTGTGTGAGCTAGTCACATGTTTGTGAACAATAATGTGTCCACATTTCACGCTGTGCATCAAAATTTCATGTAGAAACTCATGGGTCGATTAATTGATCCAGGAAATGAAATAATGTCACTTTCTCAGCTCGCAAAGAGTGAAACAAGGTTTTCATTAATGTTGTGACGTTCACGAACGAACCGGTTCTTTTGAACGGCTCGTTAATATGAACGATGGGAACCGAGTCGCAGCTGGGATCCGTTCACCCATCTGTATAAAATACACAGAATTTGTACAAGGGGTTATTCAAAATAGTGATGTCACTGTCAAAGCAGAGTGATATGGCGCCACCCTGTGGAATATTTACAATGCATCCAGATCAGACTTTAAAATCTAATCCATATGTCAATAAGGTTAAAGTCAATATTTCAGAATAATTCAAACTCATATTGGTGGGATATCTAAATTCATTTCTCTCAGTGATTATTTCCAAGATAAAATGAGTTAAGGCCAGGCCGGCTTCTTAAAACTTAATAAATGTAAAAATTAGCTAAAGGGGCCAGTTTTTTTGAACGGCTCTTTGAAAGGAACAGCTCACCAAGATCCGGCTCCTCTCAAAGAGTCATAAATCCCATCTCTGGTTTTCATCTTGTTACCGGAAACATTGGTACAAATGTCTCTTTGTATTTCAATAATGTCAGTCTGAGCTGTGATCTTGTCCATTGTTTGTTGAATGTGTCAGGGAAGGGAGGAAGTAGGACACAATCGCGGACCACAAAGAATGAGGGGTTCTAAAAGCTATCCCAAAGAGATAGCCACTAAGATCTCTAGGATCACAAGGATGGGACAAAGGGGAAAATAAGGAAGGAAACCACCACTGCCAAGTAGCTGAACAGAAACAAAGCAGGATACCCTCCTGAGAAAGAAAATGCTAAAGGTAGCCAGAAGAAGGCTAACAGAAGGAGCTGGGCTAGAAGCTGCCCAGAGACTACAGAAACAGGGTAGGAGCTTCTTTTGTTGCCAAGCCAGGCGCTGGGAACAAGCTAGGTGCTTGGGTAAACTAGAATCAGAATCAGAAAGCACTGAAAACTCTGAGAGACTCAAGCACACAAGGAACACCAGAAGCACAAGCAGCCTCTCACTGGCTCTGAAGGTGAGTCAATGAGTCAGCACTGAGAGCTGGAGCTGAGGAGTATATGTAAGCTTCCCCCAGCTGCACCAAATCAGGGCAATCAGGGCAATCAGGCAACACACACACACACACACACACACACACACACACACACACACACACACCTGGTCCTGCTCTCTAATGATCACCTCACCAGAGTCAGGGCAGCAAAACAGGATCTCCCCTTACAGAATGTTTTCTTGTATTTATATGGACCTACGGGTCTGGAATGAAGTATAATAATTGTAGTCGAGGCCCAATTTACATGACAACACTCCACAGCGTTTCAACCTAAAANAATCAGGGCAATCAGGCAACACACACACACACACACACACACACACACACACACACACACACACACCTGGTCCTGCTCTCTAATGATCACCTCACCAGAGTCAGGGCAGCAAAACAGGATCTCCCCTTACAGAATGTTTTCTTGTATTTATATGGACCTACGGGTCTGGAATGAAGTATAATAATTGTAGTCGAGGCCCAATTTACATGACAACACTCCACAGCGTTTCAACCTAAAATGCACGAAAAAGCCATGAAAAAGAAAAATTGCGTTTACATGGAAATGCTGAGGGACTTAAAACTATCTATTTTATATAAGTTTATTTTAGTAAGTATGCATTTATTTAATGCAGACAATACTTATTTATTTTAAATAGTAAAAGTAACCATTTCAATGTTATTCTTGCAGCAAGTTTTTGAAAATCAGGCAATGATTTTCATGAAAATATGTGAGTGGATGATTTCATGAGAGCAGAAAAATTTTGGAAAAGGACCAAAGTAAAACTTCAGCTGACTGTAGTGATATGACCATCCTCAAGGTGGTAGAATATGTTTTTAAAAGTATTTATAACAGGTTTTTTTTTTAAAAAGTATTTATCATGTTGATGAGATAGGAGCCTCTCAGGAGCCAAACTCACACTTTCATATCCTCCTGGTTGGTGAACTGCACTACACTGTCTGCCCCTTTGTCTGATTGGCTGCGCTCCTGGGAGCCAAAACACAAGCATGCTGAAGTGCTGTCCTCTAAGGCAGTGATTCCCGGCCAGCAGTACAGGTACAAGGACACATTGCGTGACCTCAACACATCTGCAATCTGCAAAAAGAGCCTGCAGACTTTATTTTCTGCGCAGACTGAACAATTTTAATGTCGATAAAACCCTGATGGTGTTATTCTATAAATCTTTTATTGAATCTATATTGATATTTTGTATCATTAGCTGGTATGGAAACCCTGTGCAAAACTAAAAAAGTCTTTCTGACATTGTCAAGGTAGCCAGTAAGATCATTGGCACACAGCAGCTTTCTCTGTTAGTTATTTATTACGGACAAGTCTTGCGGAAGGTTCAGTCAGTTTTGTGCAGCACTGACCTCCCACTTGCAGGAGAACTTGTTCGTCTTCCCTCTGGGTGGCGTTACAGGTTCCCCAGGGTCGAGCGCAATAGGTTTAAGTTTTCTTTTATTCCAAGCGCAATTAATGCTCTTAATTTTTAAGAGTTGTATTGTTGGATTCAATTTGCCTGCACTTTGAGCCCCCCCTCATATCTGCTTTATTTATTATCTTCATTTTTAGTCATGATTGTTCTGATTGTCTGTTCATGTTATTGTCTTGAATGTCTGTTTTTTATGATAAACTGCACTGCAAACCAAATTTCCCCCTCAAGGGACAATATATTACAAAACCGAACATTTGAGAGTTTATCTCGAACTTGGGAGTACTGAGATAAGCCAGTCAACAAAATGGTATGTGCACTACAACTGGTTTCCCCGAGAAACATAACTTGTAGCACTAAAATTTAAACAGCTGCCTACGTGTGGCCAGGAAAAATATGGAGAAATGTCTGAAATGCTCAGTTGCAGAAACACAACAAAGAGACCAAACCTTTTGGAAGTTTAAATGCCTGTTTCAAAAACACTTATTCAACAGAGCTCCAGTTTTTTGATGGTAAATGTTACAAGTGTTATATTTAAGTAAGGCAGGTTGAGCATTTTGGTTTTGTGTTTATTAATTTATTTATATTACAGATTTATTTACAAGGCAAAATATCTATTTTTGGTAACACTTTAGATTAGGGAACACATATTCATTAATTTGTAGTTAATAAGTAAAAAATAGGAGTTAATATATGGAAAAGTCTGAATTCATGGTGCAATAGAGGTAGAATAAGGGGTTAATGCCTGCTCAATAAATACTAATTTGCTACTTATATGCATGTTAATAAGCACCTAGTTAAAGGTGAATATGTGTTCCCTAATCTAACGTGTTACACAATTTTTATGTTTAATCTAAGTGAAAAAGAATAAAATTCTTAATAAGGGATCAAATTAAGTTGATTAAAAATATTTTTGGATGATAATCAGCTGTGTTGTATTCTACTTTTGAAAAATCTTCAACCAACATCTGTGAAGGGGGTACACAAGGTTGGGAACTACCGCTCTAAGGAGCCAAAGTATGTCCTCAAGTGCCCTCTGTGGAGCCAAAGTTCAATAAAAGAGTTTTCTCGGGAACCAAAACACACGCTTAAAAGCCTTTATGGGAGCCAAAAGATATGCCAAAGTACCCTTACCGGAGCTAAAACTTTTGTGTTGTGTCTTTTTACCCTTTAACCCTGCCTTAATAACACAAAAAGTTTCGTAAATGTTTTTTTTATTTAGGTTTGGTAATGTTCAAATTTTCAGTTTATCCTGTAATTTTTTTTTTACTCCATTCATTTCAAGTGGGATTTTTTTCTTCACTTAATCTCTAAAATCCAATTCTCAATTTGTGGTTTTCTTTAGTTCAAACTGTTTTTGTCCTATATTACAGCAGTAAATTGGAAATAACTCCAGATATTCAAAGTTCAATGCATTTCAGGGAAAAAAAAATTTAAAAAATTTACTCCATTCATTTCAAGTGGGATTTTTTTCTTCACTTAATCTCTAAAATCCAATTCTCAATTTGTGTTTTTCTTTAGTTCAAACTGTTTTTGTCCTATATTACATGCAGTAAATTGGAAATAACTCCAGATATTCAAAGTTCAAAGTATTTGGGGAAAAAAATGACCTAAGCACTCACTCAAAAGACATATTTTTTGGCCGTCTTATAGTAAAGATAAGCAACATAGTCCAGGCAGGCACGAGACTCAGGTTTTAAAGGGTTTAACACAGTCACCATTCTAAAAATAGACACGTAGACAAAACCAAACTTAAAACTCTGAGTGAGTGTATAATGAATATGTTCCTACATCTATTTGTAGCATTTATAGCGTCTTTATAGAAAGAGTGAGTTGTATTTTAGGCACTCATTATATCACGTCTCTCAACTGTTACAGGTTATCTTTTAGATGCTTAAATGCATCAGTAGCCTTCTGGCAGTGTTTGTGTGTGTGTATGTGTGTGTATTTTCCAGTAACTTCTACTTATGAGAAGATGCACAAAGTTGTCCCTGTCAGCCCCTTGTGTGTGTGTGTGTGTATGTGTATCTACCCCCGGGAGGAGATGGGACACCTGGGAGAAACTCCGGTGTAGGAAATGTCTCACCTGTCAATCAAAGTCTTTACACCGTCATGCTGAGGAGGAGGAGGAGGAGAAGGAAGAGGAGGAAGGGGGTAAGATTGTGAAAAGCTTCCATCCCGTTAATGAGGAAGGCCTCCACTTGGGAGTTGAATATGCTTAAGGAGCGGAAGAGTGATTTGAGCGAGGAGAGAGAAAAAAAGAAAAAGAACAACAAAAAAAGTGAAGAACAGGCTGTTTTGCTGTTTTTAAGGTTTCTCAGGCAGCGCGTGAAACCTCCCAGCCGAGACTTTATCGTAATTAGCTCTGTCAGATGGCCTGTGCCAGGGGAAGCTATTACCTTAAATAGACTCACCAGTGATACGGATCCTGCGTCTTACAGATGTTTGCACGCCTGTTGAAGATACAGCTGGCTGCTGACAGTGTGGGCACTTTTCCCAGTCTTGTGAGTCTGGTTACTGATGCAGAATTAAGAAAGATAAATTAGGAGTTCAGTGAAACCCATGTGCTGAACATTGGAGCTTATGCTTTGTCTACTGTGCACTATAAGCATGAAATGTACCACAGCAAAGCGTTGAAGGAGACTCCAAAAGAGAACACTGTAGGAAATTTGTTTTAATAAAAGATGGGTTAACTGATTTTTGCAAATTTTCAAACCTGCCAAGGCTGCCATACTACCAACTACAGGTTTTTTTTAGAACCCCATTTGCAACAATGACCCAAATTGTCATGAAAAAATGTAATAAAACCCAAAATGTGATAGCTAGTAGATAATGTAACGAAAGTGATGAGCTCAAAATCTTATAAATAATGTAATAACACCCAAAATGTGATAACTGGTCAATAATGTTACAGATAAGTCAAACATGTTTTAACTTTTTGCCCAAAATATGACAACTTGTTACATTCTGGTGCAATTTTATAGTTTCGGTTTTACTTAATTTTTGATACAATTTGGACTCACTAGTTCTACATTTTCAACAATTTTTGATAATTTGGGTTTTATTACATTTTTTTAGTACATTCCAGGTTTTTGTTGTGTTATAGGTCATGCTACCTATAGGGCAATAACATGCCTCCTTCAGGGAGCTTTTTTCATATATTAATATCTGAGCTGTTGTAATTCCCTTTAAAACTTAAATGAGTTTAACATTTTAATGTTATGTATATCCAAAACACAAGGCCAAGTGGACCTGCCATTAACTACATCAGAATAAAGTTGAAGGTTCTGGAGTGGCCATCTCAGTCTCCTGGTCTGAATATCATTGAGCCACTCTGGGGAGATCTCAAACCTGCAGTTCACGCAAGACAGCCCAATAATTTACAGGAACTTATTGTGATCAATTGTACCAAATATCCCACTCTCACTTCCCATACTCTCCCTTTGCCTCCTGCAGGAAAAAAAGCCCCAAAATATACCTTGAAGAAGTGATAAAGTGGCTATTCACAGATAAAGAGTGAAAGAAAACATTCTGGCTGTTCTAGATGAAATGATAGATGATACCAAAATCAAAGAAAGCGTGGCATTTGCTATTCAATGTGTACCCTGTCTAAAATTTTACCCACTCACAGGGCAGCAGATGTCTTTGAAATGAGGGTTTTTGAATTCAATGTGGCAGACAGAACATCTACTCTTGTGATCAAACTTTTAAGACCAATTGAACCATTTCACAAAATTACATTTTACACTTTTGGTTCTTAAAAAAAGTTTCTTCGTAGAGTTTCAAAATGCTCAAACTCTATAGACTCAAAACCTTGAAAAGAAAAATGCCAAAAAAAAAGTTACATGAATGAATGTCTGGAGGGATCAAAATGTTTATTTTGAAAAATGTAAAAGAATAACACTGAGCAAAAAGAGAGAAAAAGAGAAACTTTGCGATTTTTCATTGAACTGAAGCAGGAAAAAAAGAGAAAAAAAAACTTTCCAATTCAAGCAAAAAGGAAAAAAAAAGGGGAAAAAAGTACTTTTTAAATCTCTAATTCACCCTCTTGTACATTTTCAAAATCCAATTTTAGTTAATATTGCTCTGGTTAATTACAGATGTCCACTATCTCCTGGTGTAAAGTACTAACTACATGAGGCACCATATTTGCAACTATGGCATGATCAATACAGCAATGTTGCTTGCTGCAGTTTTGTGACTTTGGTGCTTAAAGGGTCAAACTTTTGATCAGGTGATTAACAGACTATTTTACTTTGATTCTTGCTTTCAACAAATTGCCGATTGAACTTTTATGACTTGTTTCCATTTCTTCTTTTGTATTTTGAAACCTGTCTTAGAACCATTTTGGAATCCAACAGTGCAAAATGTAAATTTGTGCCATTTTTTTCTGGGATTGACATTTTGATCAGAAGCAGATTGTGTCAATACATCCAGAGATGATATCAATGAAAAAAAAAACATGTTTCCCATTCAAAGTAAACATATTATTGTGGTTTGATTTGTTTACTTTCAGCCATTTTTAATCTGATGTATGCTTTCAATCTTTTTAAAATCACAAATGTGTGTTTTTATCAGCCATTTATAGAGCTGAGTCTGTATTTGCCTCATACTTTATTATATCACTAGTTGCCAAGGCCTTTCAAAACACAATCTGCTAACAGCACAAAGGTTTTGACACCTTGTAATAATTCCTCCTTTGTATTCATGTGGAGATTTTCATGAATAAGGGATGCTAGGAATCTTATTTATCTGCAGAGAAAGATTAAGAGCAAATTTATGCTGCTCTGGAGTTTGAAACTGAACGAGATAAAAAAAAGGAAAACATTCTTGATCGTTCTCTAAAGGAGAAGGATAAATAAGCCACTATCCTGGTGACCCCAGTCTGGTCTGATGGAGATTGTCAAACACAAAGTCAGATACGGTTTGTACATAAAACTCAGCTCACAGTCAGACTCCATCTTTGCTTTTATGTGCTCTTTTAACTCAAAATAAAGTCTGCGTGTGAGCAACCGAGGAGCAGCAGATAAGACCTCAATCCCATGTTCTTCATTTCACTATCATATCAGGACATCTGTCGCCGAGGGGCAGATTATCCTCACGACTCTTAAGGTCGTGTGTTGACAAGATTAGGAGGTGCAAGGGTGACGAATCTGTGGCTAACACCTCCCGTACAAGCAGCTGCTGAGTCGACTCACAGCTGTTAATAGCTCCTGAGTTCCCTGCTTGGTGTTAGCATCTGGCATATGGCTCCACAGAAGATAGCTTTTCTAAATCTTGTGGAGAGGAAAGGAGACTATAAAGCCATACGGTGAGGGAGGAGGTGGTAGAGGGTGTGGGGAAGAAGAGAAGAGGAGGATAGAATAAGAAACAAGACAGCGGGATAAAAGATTCCACCTTGAATAGATTTCTTTCCTAAACAAGACACACTCTAAAACCATACATGTGTTACTTTGATTTTCCTCTTCATAACACACAGCTTAGTGCTCCCAGAGAGGAGATAAAAACGAGGTGATGAGCGAGTGGGAGGGGGAGAAGGAGGGGATTCATCCTGGTTTATAGCTCCCTACATGGTAGCATGCTTAGCCTCTGATTAGCGCTTTCTGCATGTGGTTAACATCTGCTCTGGCATGTGGCTGTGTAAATATTAGCAGCATACTAAGGTGTGAAAAAAAGAGTATTGTATGAGGAGCAGGTGCTTTAAGAGGCATCAGAGAATCAACACAAACACCTTTGTAAAACATCAACATGCCATACTGTGTTAGAATTATTAGATTCTTCACATTTCACTCACTAAGTTTGTTTTAAAGTTTCCTTGACCGACAAAACGTAATTAGTAGAAGTACCACTCAGATAGTAATAACTAGTGATGGGAAGTTCAGCTCTTTTCAGAGAGCTGGCTTTTTTGGCTCAGCTCTTTAAACTCCTGAACGGCTCTTCATTTGAGATCATTTGTAGCAACTTATTTTACCTTAACCTTGCAAAAACTAATGGTTATTGTGTTGAAAAACCCTTTGACATACTGTGCTTTCACAAGAAATCTTATAATTGCCTAACTTTGTGCATTTATTCTGTTCCAAAATCCTTCTTACTTTTGGTTAGAATTTTAAGTAGGTTATATGTGAGTTTCCTAGCATTTAGACCAGTGAAAGTACATCCATAACCTAGTTTACACTGTATGAAGTAGGTTATATGTGAGTTTCCTAGCATTTAGACCAGTGAAAGTACATCCATAACCTAGTTTACACTGTATAAAGTAGGTTATATGTGAGTTTCCTAGCATTTAGACCAGTGAAAGTACATCCATAACCTAGTTTACACTGTATAAAGTAGGTTATATGTGAGATTTCTAGCATTTATATCTGTGACAGGACATTCAAAACCTAGTTTAGACTGTCTGTATGAGATTAGTGAGATTTCTAGCATTAAGACCAGTGAAAGTACATTAAAAACCTAGTTAACACTATATAAAAAAGGGTTGATCTTGGATTTCTATTATTAAGACATATTGAAAGTACCTTCATAACCTAGTTAAGACTGTTCAGTAGGTGACAGGTGAGATTTCTAGCACTAAGAACACTGAAAGTACATTAAAAACCTAGTTAGCACTGTATAAAGTAGGTTTACACTGAGATTTCTAGCATTAAGACCAGTGAAAGTACATTCATAACCTTGTTTATACTGTATTAATCAAACTTTTACTGCACAAATTAACAAAAAACTGCAAACATATCCACGGAACACAACCAGAACCAAACTCAAACAAACAGTATTGATGTTTTCAGTACAGGTTTGCATTGAGAAAACCAGGTACTTCAGCTTGGTTGGGCTGATCTGATTTCTCCTCTCAGTGAGTGTTTACCTTGTCTTTGAGAAGACTCGCTCAGAAGAAACAGATGTAGCCTCCCCTCCATCACCTTCACCAGACGTGGAAAAACGAAGGCCTTCACCTACCACCAGCTCAGTGTGAGCACTGTTTAAACATATCAAAAGTGTTGTTTCATCAAATTATCCCAAGTGGTGAAATTTCTCCTGTAAAGTCCGTTGTTTGTCTGTCTGTCGTGTCCGTTCTCATCAATAACAGCAGCTTCACAGTCTTAGAGCATTTCCTCCTCAACGTGAATCTGGCAAAGCTTGGTGCGTTTGATTCATTAGAGTTCTAGGTGCAAGACAAAAGTGACCCGATTGCTTCCTGTTTAGTTTTCCAGCCAGCCCAGAGTCATACGTTTATAACAACAACAAACTCAAAAACAAGTGTGCCGACTGTGGAGGAGCTATTGCTAATGTCTTTTGCAAGTAAGACAAAAACAGAGGCGGGGAACAGACAGTGGTGATCCATGAGACTGTGAAATACATTGCTTTTTTTCCTCAGAAAGCCCCACCATTGTGATTTCTTTTTCTCTCACCAAAGCCACACATCGGGTAGCAACAGCAACACTGCCCCCATGGTTCCAGGTGGTATTGATCTGTTTGGCCCATATCTGGAAGCTCTGTGAAAATGTGCAGAGACACGTGCAAAATGAACACAGAATATGGATAGAGGGCTCTGTATTAAATGTTGACCATAGTTCGCCCTTTACCTTCGACACAAAACCAGCTGTAGCCATTTAGATCATTGGCGAGACTTTTTTAATTGCTGTTCATCATCATTCACATTCATGGGTTCAACAGAAGAGGTACAATCAGTGACTGGGGACAACAATTTCATGATGTTTGGCAAGTATTTCCACAAAGAGTGAAGTTGACTAAAATGAGAACAGATGTAAATGACAAGGTGTAGAATTGATGTGATGAATGTATTATGTCTGGTATGAAGCATCTTGATATGACTTTCAAAAATGGTTAAACAAGAATGAAGCAAAAAAAAAAAAAAAAAAAAAACTATTTCAGCTGCATTTATCCTGATGTGGACTTTAGCAACATGTTAAAACATAACATTTTCTGAAACTAGAGACTTTAACCTTTCAAATGAGGTGTCACTGATCAATTTTGACCTTATGGTTCTACAGTTATAAGCTTTGAAACAATACTTTCTTAACCATATTTAGAAAAACAGTATGGTGTATAGGCCAGGACTTGGTGGCATGTAAGGGTTAAAGTTTGCAAACCTTGTGCACAGTTTATAACTTCACACACAGATTTTAATTCCCCGTTAGCTCAGTTACAAGACAGACACACCGTTTTGTGAGCCGTGTGTACAAATATGTAAACTGACTGCATATTGCCTCAACGATCCCATCTGCAAAGTAATTCCAATTCATCTGAACTTGGGGATAGATTAAAGTCTATATTAGAGCTGTGAAAGGTACATGAAACAAATAAAGCAATAAATCTACGCTGCAAGGCTAATCACACTTATTTGTTCAAAGTGTTTGGCTTGTAAATGGTTCATTGCTCGTTCCTGCAATAACAAATTGTGATTATAGAACTGTGTCTTGATTTAACAAATCTATGCCCATGAATTGTGGGTGGATTGTGAGTTTGTAAACAGTGGTTATAAACTGAGCACACATTTTGATAGAGGGAAACGTTTGACACCAGTTTATATCAAATGTAATTCTTTTTGTGTCTTCAGAAGGATAGAAAAAGCTTTACATTAGCTGTTGTGTGTAAATATAGTTTTCTCTGATATTCAAGGTGTTTATGCAGTTTTTATGACTCAGTTTCTTCCATGGGACAGTTTTATTTTTGAATATCTGGGATCACATGCTTGATCCTCAAACTTTTAAACTCAAAATGAACTGAGAGCTGCATAAACCTTTAAGAAGTGAAGTGAAAGTTGAGTAAACAGAAGAAAAAGCTCGCCTGTGACTTGTTTCATTTCTGTACAGTTTAAAGTGAGAAACAGGAAGTCAAATTCAAATATTTCGAGAGGCTCAGTAATGATTTTCGAAGAGCAAATGACAGAGTTCACATCAGATCCCCTCGGAAAATGAAGTGTTGATTAATTTCTTATTATAGAAAGGCAGCTTCACTCGGAGCAGTTTGACAGATTATGGGTGTAGTCAGTTCGGATGACTCATTTTCTTTTGGAGACGCTTCAAAAAAAGCTGCTACTTTCAAACTCATGATCTTGTTCTATGCAGATAATCATGCCTACAATTAAATCACCCAGGTGTGCTGCTGTAAAGTTTGGTTTTGAGTCAACAGATCCCAAAGAGAAGAAAACATGAAATAGTCACCTTCAAAAAGTGAATAAATAAACTTTCTGAGTAATTTATCACAACCATTTAGTGAATTTCTTGTGCCTTTTTTTTTACTGATCAGCTCTTTGTTACATGAAGAAAGAGGATCAGAAGGGTGAAGAAGGGGGGCAATTAACCCTTAGGGGTCAATGGACGCGCGGGCGCGTCCAAATGATGTGACCGATTTTAAGACGAAGTGGGAGCAAGAAGCAGCCTCGCTGAATCACGGTTTCAACTTCTGTTGAAAGTGTAGATATAAAACTATTTGCCAGTTTTTGAATTGTGTTGATAAATGAAGTAAATCCAGAGATATCATGAATCATATATGCCCTACTTTTTATTGACTATTGTGGCGTTCGATGCAGCATGAGACGGTAAAAAGTAGTGATTCTGTTGAGGGCGAGCCGTAAGCCCTAGCAAACAAACATCTCTCTCTCTCTCTCTCCCACACACACACACATACACACACGCGCACACACGCACAAAAACACTATACTATTTTCCTATTGGGTGAAAGTGCACAACATCAGCCAATCACAAAAATTGTTGCTATGAGTGTGGGGAAGATTTTGAGTGACGGACTCTGTAGCGGAATAGCGAGTGAAATTGAGGCAGATTTGTGAGATTTACTGTGTTTGGATGAGAGACAGGTCCAAGAGAAGGAGTGAGGACTTTGAGTATAGAGAGGTTGATCTGTCTTTTGTTTTGAATGAGGATTGAAATGAGGATGAGGATGTGTGCACACAGCATCTAACTTGGGGGTCTGTGTGGCACAGATAATTTTGTGAAATATTTTTGTAACTACTGATGGTTTGTAGTTAGTTGTTAATTGTTGTACAAAAACACCTGGATATTCCCTTTATTTTATGTAAATAGTAATATATGAGAAGGGTTTTTTTTTCTAAATTTGGACTTTTTTAGAATCTACAATTCAAATTTGCATTCTAAGTTATGAAAATTATTTTTTTCGTATGTCTGTGGGTGTGGCTCCTGATGGTTTGTAATAGTTGTAAATAGTTGTGCAAAAACGCCTGAAAATGTCCTTAATTTTTATGCAAACAGTTGTATATTACAGTTTTTAATGATTAATATTTACATTGTTTTTTAACATTTACATTGTATTTTGTCATTTTAAGTTATGAAAAGGATTCGTTACAAATGCTTGTGGTCCCTAGAGCAAAAAAAATCAAACTTTTTCTTACTCGGATTTTGTAAAATTTTGCAATTTCAGGTCCAGTGTGCTCACACAGTTTGTAAAAATGAGTAGATATGAGTAAATTCAAACAGGTGGGGTTGTGCTGAAAAAAAGGATACCAAGCAAGGCCAGGCAAACAGTTTTTAAGGTGAAATATGAAGGTAAAATCAAAAGTAGGCAAAAACGGCCAACTGACCCCTTGACTCCAGAGGGTTAAATCAGAAGTCAAGCATACAGGAGAGGAAACCTGGCGGAAGAATTTATGATTCCTTGGCCTTTTTTTCTGAGAGTATAAATGATAACACATTAACTTTTCTTTCACTCATGGTTGGGTGAAGCCATTTTTGATCAGGGTCATTCAGGTAGTTTCTGTTGTCATTATGATTTAAAAAGAGACAGAGTGGCACAGTGATATTGAGGTCAGGAGACTGAGATGGCCACTCCAGAACCTTGACTTTATTTTGCTGTAGCCAATGGCAGGTCGACTCAGCCTTGTGTTTTGGATCATTGTCATGTTGGACCATCGATGTACATCCCATGCACAGCTTCTGGGTCATTTTGGTAGTTTCTGTTGTCATTAGGACTTATAAAGAGTAAGCACAGTTGTTGGTTAATAAATGTTTAAGAATGATACATTCTGCCCGGGTATGTAAACTTATGAGTACAACTGTATTTTGCTTAATCCATTACAGTCTGAAAATGTGTTTTTTTCACCAGTAAAAATCATACTGCAACATGGAATCTTCCCAATGCTTTCTAAAATGATGGTCATGTTTGAGGGCGGACCTCAAACACCAAGGCATCAAAGCTTCCAGGAGGCTGGACAATTGGAGGGAAGGGGTTTGTTGAGCAGGGAGCCTTAAAGGGACAGTGTTTGAGCAGAATTATTATTTAGATGTTGGTCACTTTGTCTTGGAACGACAATGGAGAGGATTCAAGAGTTTAAGTTATTGGAAACCAGATAAGTAGGCCAGTCTTACCTGAAATGATGTTTGTGAAGGGTTGGTAGCTCATGTTCCTAGAACCAAACAGGATAAGGTGAGATGTTACTGAGCATATCATGCATGTTTCAGTTTTATAAATGTTTGGCTGAATGCAGGTAGTAAGTCAAGGATTGATCAAGAGGAGTTCGACCATAGTCCACTTCCATGTGGGCCGTTAGACAAAAACAGAAAACATCATTGAAAGGCTATACGGGTTGAGAAGAGATAAGAAGGGGGGGTCTGTCTGTTGAGAATGGTTCAGAGCTGTGCTGCACACTGAATCTTTGATAAAGCCCATAAGAGGCTGCAAATTACTTCTGTCTCCATGTGGTTCATATCTGTGTGTGCATTTGGTAATTCCCCAACAACAGTAGCCAAAACAAAGTGTTCCAGATAGAGGCTTTACTAAGGGTTTTCTGTTTGTGAATGAAAGTAAAAACAAATTCTTCAATCAGAAAATAAGCACATGCTTTATTTATTTATTTTTTTCTTTTTTTGTATAAAAATGATCATGTAAATATTAGTGGATATCAACAACCTTTTTATTTTAGCATTAAAGATATCATTTAAATCAAACAGCCCGCACACTCTGGTATTCATCATTACACAAACATAATAATATTAAAGAAATAAGCAATAAACTGATCATTTCAAGAATTGATCTCGGCACACAAGTACTGATCAGTACTGATACCAATGTTGGTATTAATGTTTTAGATCAAACCACTCACTACTAGTTTAGAGACAAAACATGTCAATCATATTAAAGAAGACAGAGCAGGTTTTTTACTGCAAAATTTCAAAACAAAGCGGGTAAAAGATATGTCTTGAGACTTCAATGGATCAAGCAAAATGTACTTATTGGCTTTAAGAATAAGCCTAATTTTCTCAATCCAAAATGAAACCCTTGTCAGGTTTCCCTCCACTGGATGTTTCACCTCTTATCACATCCCTCTTTCACCATTCAGTGCTTTAAAACCTGGAGAGGAAAGTTCAGATCAGCAACAATTGAGCCAAGAAATTCAGCCAGTGTTTAAAGACAAGGTATGTGATGAATGAGAAAAAGGATAATGTGCTATTTATTCAATTATTTATTTGTTTACTCCCTGGGATCCTTTTTTTAAAGGACTTATTCTGTTACTGTATAGGTAATGTAAGGACAGGCTGGATGAGTGAGCCTCCAACCTCCTGAAATGTGCATCTGGCCTTCAGAGGTTCACTATCCATAGGAAATTAAATCGACTCATTTTCACTGGAGACTGTTGATCCATGATGTGTAGACGGCTTCAGAGGCTTTTCCATTCAGCGGAGCGTGTAATTCTTGGGGAAGTCTGGGATGTTTAATGTAGAGATGTTAGGGTGAAGCCTGCAGGAGCATTCACCTACTTATATTGAGATGCTTGATGCACAATATATCAAGGATTTATCATGAAGGTGAGGGACAGTCTGATAGACCATGATATTTAGTTTGTCACTGTTTGTTCTCTGAAATGAAGAAATGAATAAAGATGAAGCTGGTAGCATGAGAAAGTGACTGATCTGTCATATGTGAAGTTCTCAAACATTGGCCTGGCCAAAAAAAAAAAGTTGCCACCCAGATTGAGCGTAGCCAATGAGGAACCTACTCATTTCTTCAACAACCATGAAGAAAGACACATCCTGTGGTTGTAGAAAAGATGTTAGTCTGTTTGAGAAGAGTCAAATCATTGGCATCAAACAGAGAAAACATCTAAGGAGATTGATGCAGAAATGAAGTTGGAAGCAGAACTCAGGAGTATGTTAAATAGTGAAGGTAGGACCATTTCCACATGCACAATGCAAACAGAGCCCAAGGGATTGGGACTGAACAGCTGTGTAGCTTTAAGAAAACCATAAATCAGTGAGGCTAACCGGAAAAAAAAAGGCTTCAGTTTGTTAGGGATCATAAAGATTGGACTCTGGAGGAATGGAAGAAGGTCATGTGGTCTGATGAGTCCAGATTTACCCTGTTCCAGAGTGATGGGCGCATCAGGGTAAGAAGAGAGGCAGGTGAAGTGATGCACCCATCATGCCTAGTGCCTACTGTACAAGCCTGTGGGGGCATTGCAATGATCTAGGGTTGCTGCAGTTGCTCAGGTCTAGGTTCAGCAACATTATGTTACCAAAGAATCCCTAATGGTACAGGCATATTCCAAGATGACAATGCCAGGGCTCAAATAGTGAAAGAGTGGTTCAGGGAGCATGAGACATCTTTTTCACACATGGATTGGCCCCCACAGAGTCCAAACCTTAACCCTATTGAGAATCTTTGGGATGTTCTGGAGAAGACTTTGTGCAGTGGTCAGACTCTACCATCATCAATACAAGATCTTGGTGACAAATTAATGACACACTGGATGGAAATAAATCTTGCGACATTGCAGAAGCTTATGGAAACAACAACCTTTTTTCTTTGGCCCGGCAGCGTAT
Organism: Thalassoma bifasciatum; assembly: GCA_008086565.1. Lineage (NCBI taxonomy): Eukaryota > Metazoa > Chordata > Actinopteri > Labriformes > Labridae > Thalassoma > Thalassoma bifasciatum. The sequence continues at coordinate 61,358 of RPOG01001831.1, forward strand.
GAAGCACAGCTGTCTTTGTGATGGGGAATCTGTTGTGAGAAGTAAAAAAGTGATGCACACTTTGGGAAGTTGTGGAGATCAAAAAAGAAGAAAAACAAGCAAATAAAAAAATCATAGTGAACATTAAAATTACAGATACATAACAAAGTCCTTTTGTTCTTTTGTTGCATCTCCACTTCTCTCTGATCTTGTCATTTACTGACACTGTCTTGTAAGACTGAAGCTCTTTTTGAACTACTTCAGATAAAAGTTACTCTGTTAAAGTTGGAGGAAGATTTTACTGTGTGAAACTAATGGATCTTTAGGCCCTGAGGCTGCCTCTTAAAGATAGAAGATAGTTTCACTTATGGATAGTGCCACCACCGATGGAAGTCATTCTTTATTTTATATGACAAGGAAATGATTTGAGAAGGCTGAAATACATTCATAACACCAGGAATCTATTTCCAATTCAGTGTAGAGGGGCAGGAAACTTTGGTTACATAGAAGTGATGAAAGAAAGGAAATATCTGTTTATGTTGGGGATAGCATAAGTGGATCCAAGAGCCTTAAACAACAGTCTGCTCTGTCACTGCCCTTACTGTTGTTCAGGGGACAGAAAAAACTCCAACCCTTTGATGCGAGCAGACACTGATCAAGACTGGGAAATCCTGAGCATCATTAGACATGTGTGTCCGGGGCTGTAGCCCACAATGTTTTCACCCCAGCCCAGAACGTCAGTCAGGACTCCATATTTTAAGTGAAAGATTCCTGCCAGTGCTCTAAAAATGTCATTTTAAAACTCAACAGGGGATGCAATAGAGGCTTTTCCTTGTCCATTGTATTCGTAAAATGTTTCTGATCAAAATCCGAGTATTGGCCTTATTCCACTTTATAGTTAAAGCCCTACTTAACTCAACTCGGTTCTATTCTGCTTGACTGTACTCAGTTTGGCAACCTTTTCCACTAGCAGAAGTGCAGAAGTGCGTAAATGTTGGCTCAATGTCTGGCGGTATGACAACGGAGGTAAACAACAGCCTGATGCAGCATATTTTGGCATCTTCTATCCATAATTAAAACACAACTATTTAGAGAATATGATGCCCCTGTCAAGTAAATTAGTGGGGGGCAGAAGTGTGTTAACATAGAACAGCATCGGGCTACCTCAGTGTTGTAAAAGTGTTAAAAAGTAGTAATAGATCCTGTTAAATGAAGGAGTTACGCTGTGGTTTTGATGCTGAACGACCGCGCTCCTCCAGATGTTTGTCACTCACCTGTTGACGGACAAGCGGAGGAAAACAAAGGAGCTGCTTCTTCCCTGGATCCAGTGAGATCGCTTTAATTTTTGATTTTTGGGCCTGGTATACAAGAGACTTTTTGTTGCTCAATCATTCTTCTTTGAACTGGTTTTCCTTTTTGGTTCCCTGTGGATTAATGGACTGATTGGTGCTTAAAGACTCTCGTGGCAGACAGATCGCTCCTATGCCAACAAATGTTGATTTCATCTTAAAAGCTCTTTAAACTGAACTATCTTTGCTGTTAACTTCTTTTTCAGTTTAAAAAGGACTTTTAACTTATTTAGGAATCATGAAGGTGCAATTAAAGGTGGCATTTTGTGTTCATTCAGTGTGGTTCTGTGCCGTTGGGTTTAAACGTCATTAAAGACCGGTTGCTGACTTATTCTTTTGCCTGTTGCAAGTGATTTGTACAGAGTCAGAAAGTGAATTGGGATTTCCTTGTCTCTGAAGAAGTACCTGTTACATTAAAATCGGCCTGAGAATCTTGTAGTGTGAACCAGGCTGTAGTCGCAGCAAGAGAGGAAAGTGAAAAAAGGCTGCAGGCAGCAAGAAGAAATACGTGCAAGAAGTACGACAGCTTCTGAGACGACATTCTCTGACCAATGAGTGGCCGGCAGTCCGTCGACGTCACCTTTTAGTATCGGCTCAGCTCACTTGGAACCAGAGTAGGTACTAAAAACTGGCGTCTGACTCGTAGTACCACGCTTGTAGAAACGCAACACAAATGGAGTAGAGTCGAGTAGAGTAGGGCTGAGACGGGTCAGTGTAAAAGGGCCATAAGGTTGCTCAAAATGTAAACAAAAATATTTATACATATATCATCTGAGCAGTCAAGGGAGAGTGACTGAGAAAATGAATTTAAATCTTGTTAAATGAAATAAAACGTGTATAGTATTTTGTCACTTATATTCCTCACATTCCTTAATGTGTGACAGCTCTTAATGTTCTGGACTCAGCCCCTGATCTCTCCAAATCCTAGAAACGCCCCTGTCCTAGATTCACTTCCTGAGTCAATACCCAGTGTCATAGTATCACTTATCAGGACTGCAAATGTCTGATTAAGTCAATACAGTGAACAGAGAGAGATCCAGGTTGTTAATCCAGTTTTGTAGTACAGGCCCTGGAAATACCCAACTGATGAGAAATAAAACACTGTTGTTGACCAATAAAAACTGAGTGTGTATCACACTCCTCCTCGACAATGGCTCAGCGATGTACAATTAGACCACATGAGGAGTGAATCAACTTCATCAGACACCTCATCATGTCTGAGCATCTTTTCTCCTAATTACTCAAAAAGATCATTTTAATACAAGGACCCATTCAAATGGAGATTACCAATCCAGCCAAGAGCCTGCCTCAAATGGGAAAATTAACATTGAAATAAATTGAATTTCCCTCTCAGATCTTGAGCACAGTGGCACCCCGCTGTGAGAGGAGCTATTCGCACAGCTTGTAGCTTTGATCCCGCAGGAAGAGCAGCTTCTTTCTCCTTTTTTTTTGAATATGTGCTGCCTTTGTGACCACCAATGAGTGAAATGTGAGATTAAAAGCACAATGGGCATCATTTATAAACCATTATCAGAGCGGCAAATGGACCTTTTATACTTAATAGACCCACATTGGATGATTTTGTTGACTACTCGAACACAGTGTGGGGACAAAACTTGAATGAAAGCATGTCTCTGAATAAAAAGGATGCTCTTTTGTTAAAGCGGGGATGAAAGTGCAGCTTCACCGAAACATGAGTCATGTTGTTTGCTTCACATGAGGTTCCATTGAACCTTATTTCCTCCACTTTAGAGAGCTCGATAAATGGGCTTCTTTAATGGCTTGTAGTTCCGGTGAATTGCCTCTTGTGTCCTTATCTTGTGTTTATCTTTTTGTTGCATTAGTATGAAAATCAACAGGATGGTAGTTGACTTGTAAAGCGGTCCTGATGGTCATAACAGACCCAAAGCTCTAGCAAAAAGCTGCTTGTTTGAGCTGAGCCGAGGCCAATCAGTGAAGTCAGTCACTGATTTTAATGGATGCCTTTATGCATGTGTGTACTCATGTTACCATGGAGACTTTAAAAAAAAGTAACCTTGTGATATTTCGAGATGATGATCTTTAAGCTGTTGCCTAGTTTCAAAGTTGTTTAAGAGAATGAAAAGCTTTTAAAGCTGCAGGCCAATCAGAGAGGTGAGTAGCTGTTGATAAAAACAACATGGGCTCTGATGACTTAACAGTTGTCATTTGGACTGTGTGTGTGCCACATGGTTAGTGACAGTTTATTTGAAAAGCACAGCAGTGGGCTTTGTGAGGTCAGTGAAAAAAGGCAAACATTAAAGAGGGGGCACTCTGCTATGTATTATTTGAACATGGATAGTAACAAAGCTGGATATTCGGACTAAACGTGCAGATTTTCAACCCTCAACATAGTCATTTGTTGTAGAAATCCCTAAATCTGTGAACTCCATTCTAAAAATCTCCATATGACTTTGGTTCATGACACCAGGAGTGAGCTGTGACGTTTGAGATCCATAAACTGTGGTCAGTGTAGACACAAAACCATTAAAGCAGAGTTTTTCAAAATATTCACTTTGGCTGGAGTTTCAAGAAAATATCAATTTCATGATGTAGAACTGGTTTTGTGTGGATGACAGGCCTAAACATACTAAAATATACACAGTTCCTACATGGCCAAAAGACCGGGACTGTCTGTGAAAACTGTGATTTTTGTCTTCTGTTTTATGTGCTTCAAACTCTCATCAAACTTTTTTTAATTCCAGCTTTCTGACTTGTTTCAGTTCTATCCCCAGTCTTTTCTCTATCATTAAACTCCGCTGATGTGAAGTGTAAGAGACATCTGAGCCAATGCAGTGTCCAATCAGTGAGTGATGTCCCATATGGGGGTGTGTGAACCATAAACTGCAGCCCCACCTTTCCTCCAAGCAAAATTATCACTTCAGGAAGTCGTACAATATAGAGGCTCAGCACTGCAGATCTCTACAGAAATAACAGTTTTCAAAAACAGCATTTTAGTGATGTACATTTTTTATTTCTCCTCTCTATTTAGGATCAGTAAGACCTAATAAGTATAAAAACTAAACCTGGTCTTTGTAAAGGAAGTCATGTTTTTAGTTATCAGTGTTATTGCTCAAAACTACACTTTTTTCTCACTGAAATGGGTGTAAAGTTGTGATTTCACCAAAAGATGACATGGGAAGTGTCCCTTAATATGACTGATTGATTAAAGTTTAAAAAAAAAAAAAAAAAAAAGAATTTTCATGGGTCTGAGAGGCAGAAATGTAACGTCCACATATGGGGGCGCCAGGTCTCAGGAGGTTTGAACCCCAATACTCCCCTTTGGGACTTTGGGAATGGCCTAGTGGATTAGGTTGCGCACCATGAGGTTCACCCTTGAGTGAGTGGCTGGGGTTCGAATTAGGCCTATTTCCCGCATGTCACTCCCTACTCTCTCCCCCTTTCCTACTCTATCCTATCCTATTCACTGTCCTCCTCAATCCGCTATTTATTTAAGGCATGAAAAGCCCAAAAATATCTAAAAAAAATAAAAATAAAATTCTAATACCCCCTTTAACAGAAAGCAATTAGCATTAAACTATTGACCTGCTCTCTTCCAAAAGCTGCATTTGCTTTTGAACATATAGAATCAAACTGTAATGAAAATATGATACCAAACCAGCTCTTTCATTAGTTTTTGTGTGTTTCAAGGGGATCTAGACTGAATATGGTTAAAAAAATCTAATTATGAAGGCCAAGACAGTTAGCTTGTATCCACATAGACGCAATTGACACCATTGATCCATGTATGTCTGCACCTTTGTTACCAGAGGCAAAAACACACACATATCGTCAGTGTCTGTCTTCACCAGCGTCTTGAGTCACTTTTCACTTCATACAAACAGCCCGAGGTTGAAAAATGATTCAAAAATGGAAAGAAATTCCAGAGACATTTTGGCCATCAGATGGCCCGTGGCTTTAAAAGCCCTAAGCCATTATTGTAATGGTGTCTGATTCTGAAAAATGGATGCACCTGAAGAATTGCCCATTATGGGGCAACAATTTTATACATGCAAGCTGCTACTCTGACCCTGCTCCGTTGCAGCATTTCATCTAATGGCTGAAATGGCAGTGCCCTGCTCTCCTTTCAGCGGGAGCCAAAAGGCATCTCAGCGCAGACCTGGTGATTGGTCATGTCATGCCATGTCCCTTGGGTGTGTCGCTGCTGTCGAGTGTGCACACACTAAAACGGAGTGAGGCTGACGGAGGGTGTGTACATGTGCCTCAGTGATGTATGTTTGTGTTTGCATGTGTAAAATTATTACAACCTGCAGGAAGTGAAGGGAACATAAGAAACAGGGAAGAGAGTGGATTTCTTTACTGTGTCAGCGGAGTACATAAAGAACGAAGAACATACTTTTTTCAGGTAAAGCTGTATAAGATCCTCTTCTCATCGGATTCTCATCTCGCTGAAACACTCAATTTATATTTCACTTCCCTTTACTTCTACAAGTCAGCCATGAAGCACAACAAATAAACACATTTCACGTTGACCTTTTCTTTTCAAACAGTCTTCTCCATAAACACAATTTACCTCAACATCTTTGCTTGGAAAAACTCAAAGCAATCTTGTTTTATTCCAGTTCATTCCGAAGGAACGGCGGTGGAGATTACTCGTTCGCCGAAGTGAAACTCTAAAGGTTTTTTACACTGATTTTCAGTTATCCGCTTTGGTGCTTCCAAGAGTTAAATTTCCCGAGGTAGGAAGTCCCACAACATGTTGATTTTTCCAACTTAAAGGTCACGTTAATCAGCTGTTTTTCCAATTACTCAGAGACATTGCTTTGATAAGAGTGAGCCAACAAGAGTGTTGATGTAATTTTGGCTGCCTCTGCTCGCCTTGATGCCGCTCCTAAGATGGTTTGCCAACTCATGGAAGCTTCACACTTCTGACGGCTCTGTCAAGTTGCATTTCAGCTCTTCATTAGCAAACATGATGACGTACTCTTCGTTTGACTGTGTGGTTTGAAGTTTTATGGATTTATGGAAGGTCAAGATCTGAAACAGTACACGGTGGCAGCTTTGCTTATTTCAAAGTTGCACCATGCAAACATGAATTTAAACATGGTCCTGTTTGTGACAGTGATGCAAATTTAAAGAATCCCCTGTGATCTTTAGAAATGTTAATGATAAATTACCATTAACTCATTAAAAAAAACTTGAAAAAAGAAAATACATGAATAAATTAAAAGGGATTTTCCCCCCCTAAATCATAATTCCTACAGATCACATTGCATATAACTGACAGTGAAAAGCTATGGATGATATAAAGGTTAAACATACTGAATATCGGGGGCGCAGATGGCCTAGTGGATGTGGTCGCGCACCATGAAGTTTGCCCGGGTTCGATTCCCGCCTGTGGCAATGTTTCCCGCATGTCATTCCCCACTCTCTCCCCCTTTCCTACTCTATCCACTGTCCTCCTCTATCCAATTAAAGGCAGAAAAGCCCAAAAAATATCTTTAAAATCATAATGATACTTTACTGTCATACTTTCTGTATCTTGCAGAGAAATTCTTTTCTGGTATTCAAGTGTCGACAGCAGAGTATTGTCAGTATCAGTAATGAAAAAAACAATCCAGTAAATCAGTCATTCTCAACCTTTTCCAATTCAGGGCCCACTTTAAAGTCTCAAAAATGTTTGCGGCCCACCTCCAACCCTAGAAGTACGGAGACTGTATAATGCCTTGTTAGAGCTTTATACGAAGCACAGACACTCAATGGATGAAAAAAGTAGTAATAATAAAACCCAAAATGTAACATCTGGTCAGTAATGTAACAAATGCTGAGCCCAAAACGTGATAATCATTTGCCTGCTGTGTTACATCTTGTTCAATTTTGGGTCAGTGATTACATTTTTTGGGTTGTACAACATTTGTTTTATTATATTTTGGGTCTAATTGCATTTTTTTTTTTAAATTTGGGGTCATGTTACATATTGGGCTTTAACACGCCCCCTGAAAGGTCTCTCCTTGTATACCAATAATTATATAATGAGTTTGAACATTTTAAACACTATTCTATAAATTTTCATCTTTATATAATTACCCGTCACTAAAATTCAGACTATTTTGGAAATGATTCTGCGGCCCACTTGCAATACATCTGCGGCCAACCAGGGGACCACGACCCACAGGTTGGGAATCACTGCTTTAAATGATTTTCCAGTAACTAACTGGCATCTCGCTGCCAGGAAGTTGTCAGGAAGGCACACTTAGATGACAATATATCCATAGATGAGAAAAGTTCTTAACCTTGTTTGCAGCAGTTGTATATTCCCACCAAAACACAGCCTTTTGAGACTTCTTTATTAGGCCAGTTGAATCACCCTGAAGTATAAACTTTAACTGTCATTGCACCTATGCCTGCTTCTCACCATAATGACCTCAGTCATATGTGTGTAACCAGGGCCTAAAATCAACTTTTTACCTCATCTGAATTGGCTAGTGAGCTCTGAAATGAATGCACTGGACAGGATGTGATTGGTTGAAAAAAATGTGCCACAAACGCTCGGATTGGTCGGTGTTTTTACAGGTTTACTTCTGCTGTAGATAGCGTCTGTTTTTTGCTCCCGTTTAAGAACACATCTTGTATTAATTGCCATCAAGACATGAAGATCACTTTTATCAATATAACAAAAAACATATTTAAATCAGATTACCAGCCCTGCCTTTAAGTTACAAGCACAACTGTATAAGTGGGTCACTTTTTGGAAAACCTCTATGCAACAAATTCCAATCACTCACAAATATTCTGCATAAACAGGGATAAAGAATGGAAAATGTTGTCTCCTAAATCTAAATTTGCTGTATAATTATCAATTCATTTAATGCTTGGACGTTAACCTGGTTCATGTATAGCACTAATGGATTCAGCAGTGCAGTTTGTTTTCATTGCCTCATCCTTTACTCACATCTTTCTGTATGAGACTCACAACAACTTCCAGTATTTTTTTCTGTCTTCACTCAGCTGGTTCATCCCTCCATCTTGTTGCTTCTACTCTCTTCACTCATCTCTTATGATCTCTCCACTTTCTTCAGTCTGCTCATCTCAGGCTGCCGCTCCCTTTCATCACTCCTCCCTCCTGCCCCATTTTTTCTGCTCTGATACCTACTCCTAGTCACTCCCCATGTCCATCTTTCTGTCTCCTTCACACAAACACACACTCATACACACACACACACACACACACTCCACTGACCCTCTGTAATCAATAATGGATGAAGCCACACAGTGATAGGACTCCTCTGCTCCTTTTGACCAACTCGGATTCTCTGTGAGAGGGCAACATCTATCAAGGCTGTTACACAGCAAACCCCTGCTGCTGCTGCTGCAACGTGCTCAGAAGGCCTGAGTCTGAGAGTGTCAGTCTGTGTGTGTGTGTGTGTGTGTGTGTGTGTGTGCAAATTTGCAAAAGGGCAGGAGGAGCAATTTGATAACACCGTGTTCAGCTGGGTGCTTTACATTTCTATTCATAACCCCCCTGGGAGACACCACTCAGGCACAATACACCACTGCACAGCCGCACTGCATTACAAAATGGGAGTAAATGCTACAGTGATTATGGAGAGTGAAATCATTATGCTTACCACACAGCAGGTGGTGAGGCAGGACTAAGACCAGAGCTAATCCTCACAGCACTATCTGTGCTCAGGGAGAGGAACGGAAGACTATTTGTCAGTCCCACTTTTAATTACGCCTGCTCTATTTGCTTCAACTTTCTACAGAGGTATACTGGTCACGCACGCAAAAACATCAGGGGAGTAACTGATCCTCTGGAGGTTCCTTTTGTTTCTGCAAATGATAACAGGCTATATGATTTATTGACTTCTCACATTCATTAATCATCTAAAAAACAATACATCATATTTAGACTTACAGCATTAACACTTTACCAGAAGGCTTACACTAATTTCCACGTTACTTGCAGTCCTTTTCCATCTCACTGAACGTAAACCCAGTCTCAACCTCTTGACTACAAATGTGATTCTCACAGGGAAGGGCTAAGAACTGCAGTTCTTTGAGTGTCCACTAGAGGCTGACTGCAGAGACACAAGAAACCATGGACACTAAAAAAGTGTTCAAAAAGCTGATCTTTACAGCAGAAATGAACATGTTTACAGCTTGTTAAAAAAAAGTAAAAAAGATTTGAGTCTGAATAGCTCATTTCTCTATCAGCACTTAATGTACACCATACATTTTATTGAAACTTTTATTATTATTATTTTTTTATCACAGTTATTAAACTTAAGAGTTTTGAACTTGAGACATGGCTGACTTGACTGACAGGTGGGCACCCTGTTGTTCTTGTCCTTAGTACAGGAAGTAGCTAGTGGCTGTCATAAAAGTTACCATGTGATGTCATGGCCTAATTTACACAGCTGATCATTTGCGTGTAACTTTCATGGCGGTTGTAGGAGAGAGAAAAGACAGCTGCAGGGCTTGGATCTGAAAGAGGCTTATAGTCAGTCACTGATTTGAAGTGACCCCTGCAAATGACTAACCTTGCAGAGCAGATGGGGCTGCCTGATTCATTTCTGAAATCCTGCAGATCCATCTTGCTATGATCCAACCACAACCGATTTCACCCGGTCCAATATTGACCGGACCAATCAGAGGAGAGAGGCGGGCTCTTTCATCAGCATGGGCCGGCTAAATGCATCAAATGCTTCTGGGGAGAAGTGGCCAGAACATAGCCGCGGGTCCATCAGAAGTTGTTTACGCCCACAAGCGATTTCCCACCACTTCCTTCTTTTCTTGTCTTGTGGGAAGCTGTGCAGACTAACATCAGTCTCCTTGTTTCCTTTGGACTGAAAAGTGCACCCAAAAGCAGCCACATGTGGCATTATTATGTTTTTTTCCCTCCTGAGACCTAGTGACTTACGGCGACTAGTAGTGAGTGAATGGCAAAATCCAGATGTTTGGCAACAATGTACGTCATCAACTCAGAATGCATTGCAGCAGTAAAACAATGGCTGCACCCGAAGGATAGGAACTGTGTTTTAAACTGTTTTTTTTTTTTTTTTTTTTTGAAAGAAAAACCAATTCGTTATATCTTTTAACAACAAATTCCAGTTTGAGACAAACATTTAAGCAGATTCATGCCTATTCGTCCTTATAGTCGGGGTTCCCTTTAAGACAAGTTCACCCAATCAGAGCTCAGCTGATTGACAGGCAGGCACCTTACAGCTGTTGATGTGGAGGCTCAAAGCCTGCCCCATTTCCTAGTCCCACCCCCAGACTGTTTGCTTCAAAGCTATGGTTCAGAAACAAAGGGGTGACCTCTGTTTATTATACAATCTGTGATTATTTTTATTTTTTTATATGAATAGCTTTGCCTTTCTGCATTACAACAGGAAAGGAAAATGGATTGGATAAGGATGGAGGAGAAGGAAGTGAAAATGTGTCAAAGTGTCCTTGTGATGGGTGAAAGGAACATTTATGACTTGAGGGAAATGGGAAAATGAATATGGATAAATTTACAACACAGCTGTTTACTCAAATTTAAGCAAGTTATGGTAGCATTTGGAGTGATATTCAAAATCCGCTGTGGGTTGTTTCAGGTCTTTTTTCCTCAAGTTTCAATTCTTGATTGTATTTATGTCACTTTGGACAAACACTTCAACTAAATGACCTTATGGAATTGTACGAATAAAAGGATCAACTTGGACTCCTAAGGTAAGAAGTAGCATGAAGCATGGTGCATTAATTATGTCATGTGTTTGATTTATGGACACAAGCAGATTTGTTTCCTTCTGGTCAGCAGATGCGTTGTTTTCTGGGCTTTTTCTCTTTGTAAGTGTTTGTAAGGACCAAGTGCTGTGAGAAAGCAGTGGTGCTTTTTCTGCTAATAAAGCTCAGACTGAACAGTGAGAAAAATGCAAAGCAGGCAGAGAGAGAGAAAATGAAGTTTCAAGGAAGATTCTGACTGAACAAGCAGACAAAAAGTGAAGAGTGACAGAAGAAAAGAAAGATGTGAATAGAAAAGGGAAACTAGCAGATCATGAAATAAAATATTAACCTTCTGAGTATGACTCCTGTCAGAAACAGAGACATCCACAGTAAAAGTCTCACTTTTTAACGCTGTCCTCACTCAGCACAGACAAGACCAGGATCCTTTTGAAGGCGCTCTTTGATGCAACACCTCTTTTTTTTCTATATATTATCTGCAACTATTCATCAAAACCTCTGCCCCTGTGGCTTTATGCTGCGGGATGATTTGTTTATACGTGTGTGCGTTTTGTGCATGTAGCTTCTGTGCATGAGTGAACAGCAGCTCAGTCATCTGTGTGAGTGTGTGTGTGTGTGTGTGTGTGTGTGTGTGTGTGTGACGTGACAAAGAGGGAGAGGCTTAATGAATATTTCACATGAGGTCGCCTTGTATGGTTTTAACCCAGTGGCTGTAGAAATTGTCATGCAGCTTGTGTCGCTTTGTATGAATGAGAAACAAAATCAAGAGTGATCTACATCTGTGGTGCACACGAATCATGCAGTCAGTAGATTCCTCAAGATAAGAACAGAGGTGATGAAGCCTGTTTCTTAAAGAGAGGAATATGGAAGTGGTGCAGAACTCATAGAGGCAACAGAAAAGTTGTCTCATTAATTAAAGAATCAGTGCAAAATGCAGATGATACTTTTTATAAATGGGAAAATTTGAAACATGTTATGACGATAACTCAACGTGCCAAACCAGGTCAAACTCTTTACACTGACAAACTAAGTTCACAGAACATCTGAAGTTATCAAATACACCACCTGACCAAAAAAAAGTCGCCACTTGGATCTAACTAAGCAAACAGGTACAAGCCTCCTATTGGAAAACCACTGCATTGGTGATACTTTCATCTGACGACAAGTTATTTAACCCCAGCTCATTAAATGCGTAACTTCTCATTTTTTAAAGTACAAGAATTTCCAGACGCATACTCTGAAGGCAGCTAAAATAATTGGGGTTCAACAGCTGTGTAGCCCTAACTGGAAATAAGGCGTCAGTTTGTGAGGGAGTATAATGATTGTGGCCTGATGAGTCCAGATTGACCCTGTTCCAGAGTGATGGGCACATCAGGGTAAGAAGAGAGGCAGGTGAAGTGATGCACCCATCATGCCTAGTGCCTACTGTACAAGCCTGTGGGGACAGTGCTATGATCTGGGGTTGCTGCAGGTGCTCAGGTCTAGGTTCAGCAACATTATGTTCCCAAAGAATGAGGTCAGCTGACTACCTGAATATACTGAATGACCAGGTTATTCCATCAATGGACTTTTTGGAGGTTTCATGGGGCTCAAGTCGTGAAAGAGTGGTTCAGGGAGCATGAGACATCTTTTTCAAACATGGATTGGCCTCCACAGAGTCCAGACCTTAACCCCATTGAGAATCTCTGGGATGTTCTGGAGAACTTGGTGAAAAATTAATGCAACAGTTTTGTGACACTGCAGAAGCTTATCAAAACAATGCTACAATGAATATGTGCTGGAATCAAAATATTGGAGTTGGACTTTTTTGAGTCCCCCCCCCTTACCTCACAAAGTCATCTTTACAGACGTATCACACACAGTTTAGTCAGACCGCCTGCTCTCTGCATCTTTTGGCTTGTCCACTTGAGCGCCAATGGGACTGGCTAATCCGCTCAAACAATTGTCTCTAAACATCCTCTGCAATTTTGTTTATTCTTCTCCAATGTGTCAGCAGAGAGGGCATCATGCCCAGCCTGGTTCACTGCCTTTCTTCCAAAACGGTTTGAGTATCCGTCTGAGGATGATGAGAGATTTAACACCTCCCTGATGTCAAGAAAGGCCTGCTGTTTAGGCGAGTAAACTAGCCACCATATCAGGGGCAGAAAGTGGTGCCATTAAATCACTGAAACTAAGAACCTTTTCCTTATCTGATACCACTGGAGAGATGATTAGATGAAGCGTTACACACACACACATATATATATATATATATATATATATATATATATATATATGTGTGTGTATATATATGTATGTATGTATGTAAACAGCTGCATTACACAATAAATGCTGTGGTGAAACAATAAACTAGATTATACTGTCATGTATTATGTAGATAGTTATATCCCCCAAGAAGGAAACATGAGAAAAAAATATCTCATTGTACAAAAAAAAAAAATTAGAAGCAAATTGAAAATTACACAACCAGGAAGTGTGTTTATGCACAAATCTTAGTGGTTGTTATTTATTTATTCAAATAGTCTGCATACATCATTATCACCAATAAATAATGAAATCAAATGTAAACACTGCAGACTGGGAGCTTGTTTACATGTTTTCTTTCTCTTATAAGTTATGAATTATTTGTGTGGAGTATAAAACCAGGCAATGAGCCCAACAAGCAGACATGATGAATCAGCAGAAGGAGCGTGAACACGAGTAGTTATTTACATGTGTGAAGGCACACGCTGAGTTCGGATACATGTCAGTGCTGCTTTTCTCTGCATGTGCTTCTTTATTGTATATATGAATGAATGAGTGTGTGTGTGTGTGTGTGTGTGTGTTTATGTTATCTAAATTGCTGCCTCATGGTAATTGCTAGTTATTTGTTTTTCTGTTATCTTACTGTAACAATTGCAGTTGTCCAATTGGTGGCAATTAAAACGGTAAGTGTTGCAAAAAGCTGACAGTGTGACATGGACACAGAGACGCATTAATAACTGACAATGTGAAGTGTTGCCTAAAGAGATGAAAGTACACATTAATGGGGAAGACAAAGTGCTGCATTTTTAAGAAAACAGAAAAACAAAAAACCTTCAAGTATGACAACATTAATTGATCAATTATGGTCATGAATTCCTGTCCAGTCAATGCTGTATTTGTGTCTTTGACTGCAATATAAAGCACAACATTGATCCAAAAGCAACCTGACCTGGTTGTCCCAATATCTAAACTTATTCCTTGAAAAAACAATAACCAATGCATTTAAACATGTTTTTAAATGATATTTGTCCATCATCACTGGATATATTTAGCTTAGAAATACTTTTGGGTTATTAATACTGTACTCTTAACTGTAAAACTCTAAATATATCGTTCTTCAGCACACTAGCTGTTCCTAACCTGTTTAATTTTGACCTACTGCAGGATAAAAGCTACATAAAAGTAGTGCTGCTGGCCTGTTCTGCATCACCACACCTCTAATGTGCAATGTAAGAGGTAGCAGACCCCTTCCTCTTTGGATTCCCATCATGTGTGAACATTTCAGCCATCAGTCTCCTTTAAAGTTGGGGTATTTTGCTTTGTAGTAGCTCTGTAGTGGCTTTACATGATTCACAGACAAAAACAACCTCAAATTCTGTTTCACTGGTGTCATGACCTGGCTCAAAGGCTATGACAAATAATGGGAAGGACACAATATACACTGCAAAAGGAGGCTTATTTATAGTCCAAAAAGTAATGAATTCAAAGATGAGGTGTGTAAATCAGTCTTATCAGTTGAGTAACTGTGGATGTGTGTGAAAGTGAAGTGTGGGGTGTTGTCCAGCGAAACAAAACAAAGACGCATATGGTGGGATGTGAAAGGCAAAATGAGAGAGAGTGGGATTTAGCAGGGCTGGGCCTTTTAAGCCCGATCACAATCAGGCACAGGTGTTGCAATTAGGCTCCACAGGTGTCTCTAAGCCAGAGGAGGACAGGGCAGGTTAGAGACTGCTCACCACATGACTAGCAGGGCCATGACACTGGTATTTTAGAGAACTCTGTCTGAATCCTCTGTCTGAAACACTCAAGCAGAGACAAGGAATTAGCCCCCCCCCCACTCCACAAACCTCCCTGTGTAAAGCGTAAATAAAAACAGAAAACAGTGATTTACAAATCCCGTATTCAATTCAATGCACTACAAAGATGAGACACTTTTTTCAGAACTGATACTTTTTTTTTTTTGCCAATGTTCACTCATTTTGAATTTGATGCCTGCAACACACTCCTGAAAAGCTGGGACAGAGTCGACAAAAGTCTGGGACAGTTGATAAATGCTGAAAAAAACAGCTGTTTGGATCATTCTACAGGTGAACAGGTTCATTGGAAACAGGTGAGTTTCATGATTGAGTATAAAAGGAGCATCCTCAAAAGACTCAGTCCTTCACAAGTAAAGACAGGGCCAGATTCACCACTTTGTCAACAACTGCATGAGCACACAGTTCAACAGTTGAAAAACAATGTTTCACAATGTCCAACTGCAGGAATTGATGGATTTCATTATTTACAGTCCATAATATCATCAAAAGATTCTGAAAATATAGAGAAATATCTGCAGGTAAGCAGCAAGGACCAAAATCAACAGTGAATGGCCGTGACCTTTGACCCCTCAGGAGGAACTGCATTAAAAACCCACATCACTGTGTAAATGAAGTTAGTGTATGGGCTTGGGAACACTTAAGAAAACCATTGTCAGTTAACTCAGTTCATCACTACATCTGCAAGTGACAGTTCAAACTCTACCATGCAAAGACAAAGTTAGATATCAACAAAAGACAGAAACGTCACTGCCACAAAGTGGACAAGTCTGCTGTGGTCTGATGAGTCCACATTTCAAACTCTTTTTGGAAACCATGGACATAGTGTCCTCCAGGCCAAAGGGGAAAAGGACAATCTGGATTGTTCTCAGCACTAAGTTCAAAAGCAGCATCTGGGATGGTATGGTTGGTGTGGTGCCCATGGCATCATGGGTAACTGTCACATCAGTGCTGAAAGGTTTTGGAGCAACATATGCTGCCATCCAAGCAACGTCTTTTTCAGGGACGTCCCTGATAATTTCATCAAGACAATGAAACCAAGACACATTCTGCTCCTGTTACAACAGTGTGGCTTTGTAGTAAGAGAGTGCAGCTACTTCACTGACATGCCTACAGTCCAGACCTGTCGCCCATTGAAAATGTGCAACATATTATGAAATACAAAATACCACAACAGAGGCCTTGGACTGTTGAGCAGCTGAAGTTGTTCATGAAGCAAGACTGTGAAAGAATTCCAGCTCCAAAGCTTCAACAATTAGTTTCCTGAGTTCACAAACACTTACTGAGTGTTGTTCAAAGGAAGGGTGATGTTACACAGTGGGAAACAGACATCAAAATTAAAATGAGTTGATATTTGCAATAACAACAACAACAAAAAAGATCAATTTGAACAATAAATATCTTGTCTTCATAGTGTTTCTGTGTTTAAAATATCACAAATAAGAAATCCCTTTCTCCTTAATTACTCAAAATGATAAAATAGTCATTGAGTTAACATAGAACAAGCATTAATACTCATTATTACATACATCCTTATAATGACACAGTATGATAGGAGGTAAAATGAAGCTTCCATTGTTACTGTAGTTCATCTGGTGTTGAAAAAGAATATCTGATGAAACCCATGCTTGAAAACACCACATAGGATATCAGTGAAAGCCTTGAGATGCATGTTTGCAGTTTTATAGTCATAGTAATATTTGTTGATAGCACCCCCCTGCTCACATCACAGATACAGAGCTGTAGAGACAATGAAACTAATGTGGAAAAGAAACCGGAGTCCATGCTCATCATAACAGACTTGACTGTATTAGATTTTTACAAGATGGTGCCTATAAACTTCTGCTGGTGATAAACTCAGCGATACAGACCTGTGAGAGCTTGCTGATATTATCATTGGTGTTGGTTGGTGTGCCGCAGTCTGTTATCACCAACAGCAAATTTACAGTTCACTCCGACCTTGGAGGGAGGATTTTTATCAGTGCTCTCACAGGATATGGGCTCTGCAGTGCCTCTTCTACATAAATTATCTATATGTATAAAGTATTAGATCATAAAAAATATGGACTACATGACATTTGGTCTGCAGCTTGTGCACTTTAGATTCCACAACATTATCAGCTCTATTGTGAAACAAAGATCCACTTCACGGCATATTCTCACCAATTAACATCAAAATCATGATGATAAAGTCTTTTGAGGGAACATAAATGGAGCATATTTCTCACTTGGATGTTTTTCTATCATTAGTCATGTCTGATCAGGATTAAAGATCTGCTCATTTTAATTACCCTTTTATTTCAGGATGACAGCACAAAAGCTTTATGACTATGTAAAAGGGAAAAAAAAGCAACACGATATTTGCTATGATAACCAAAGTCTTTTGAATCATGATTTAAAAATGTGCTGTATAAAGACTTTAGATATTGAAACTAATGATAGATTTCTATGAGACTTTGTGTAATGTTTGGAAAACAAGTCCCCTGGCTCCTTGTTCCAAATTAGAATTATAGTACGAGGTTTCACTGGAAACTAGCAACAGTATAAAAAGTTATGACTCCTGAATGTGAAATAGTGTATATGAGGAGAAATGTGCATCCATAATTACTTTCAGAAGTCTGTAAAATGCAACAGCAAAAGTGCACTGCAAATTGAGAAAGTAAAAAAAGAAGCAGGGCTTGGGCGACTAATAGTCAAGAGAGACAGAGACAGGAGAGGGAGGGGGGTGGGGTGCAACTGCAGTTCATAAATGAACAAATCTTTTCAAGTAAGTGATTTGGTTCAGTTTGTTCATCCAGATGATTCATTTATTTTGAGCGAATCGTTCACAAACAACACATCACTAGTGTTCACAGCAAATGAGATGCAAATTTGAGATGTCCATCCAAAGCTGCATTTCAGTAGACAAATCCCTTAGAAGGAAAATATGGCATATTCATGCATGATAAAGGAAGTGGTCCAGACTTTAAAGGGCAGTGCAGTGTAAAATCAGAGAGAACAGATAGACAAAGCTTTTTTTAAATGTGCCACATCATACCTCTGAAAACAGTTAAAAGTTATTTGATGCAGAAGTCTGATGTCCCAAAGTCATGAATGTTGCTGTTTTCCCTGGGAAAAAAAACAAAACAAAACACTGGTCCTATGAATTTAAGCCTGCTGAAAATCCCTCTTTTTTACCGCATTCCTCAACAGGCTGTTTGAGCGTCTGCATTGGAATATGCAAATGAGTTCAAGCTCTCTCCGCCTCTTTCAGGAAGTGATCATGGAGACCTCACTCAAGGAATGCTGTAACTTGCACGCAACTCTCTATCTACCAAACTTTTTTGTGTGTTAAACATGGGCAAAGTCGATTGTTGAAAAACAGCATTAGATTTTCTGACTGTAATTGCTCTTAGATTGTTAGATAATCGTGTGGATAGTCTAAACTTTTTGTCCTGTTGTTTTTCTATAAATCCAGAAATCCAAAGGAGCAGGGGAGGATGAGAACCAGTTCATCTCTTTGTAGAGCTGACAGAGTAAGTCAATCCAATAGAAATTGCAGAAAGACAAATCTTACTGACCACTGTGGACAGCTTCCAATAAATATAGTCAGATTGATTCCTCAGTGGGGATGAAAACAATTATAATCCAAGTATGAAACAATGTCTATACCGATATCAGCTTTGTAGCTTATGTATGTAGTAGAACTTCATTTTAAACAAAGTCTGACTTCAACTGTGCTGTTAGAGATTCACATATTTTTGAAGTTCTATTCTGGTCCAAGAAAAACCTTGGAGACAAGAAAGAAAAAACAAGAAAAAAACTCTGACCTCTTGCCAGCCAGTAAATATTTTAAAACTACTTCAGAACAGTGTTAAACCACTGCATCTGATATTTGATTTCTGGGCTCTGCATCTTGTTCAGTTCTGAAGCACACACACACACAGTCCACAGAATTTAAATGGGATTTGTATCTCTTTGTGTCTCAGGGTAAACTTTAGATGGGATGCTTACAGAGTTGTGAAAGAGAACGGTGAAGAGAAAATGAGATTGTCTCCCACTTTAATAATAAGAGGAGTGCAGAGAAACAGTGACGCTGCACTGTAAAAGGTTCCTGTAAATGCTGCAAGTACTTATTGGTAACAATGTAGCAGTAAAGAAACAGAAAAACTGCATCTTTATTAACATTATTATAATTATTTTTTTCCTGAAATACTTTCTATTAACAGAAATATGCCTGATAAAACCTTTCCAGGAAGTTTCTGCAGACATTACAGTAAAATTATGTTAATACGATTAAAAACAAAACAGTTATAGTGCAGGGTTGTGGTAATGGGAAAGAAATGGAGGTGGGTGAATGTTATTGGAGGAATGATTTGCATGCTGTGTGTGAACTTTAAACTCCACTGCTCCACAGTACTCACACACACACATACGTGGGGACAGAAAGTTGAGCATTATTATGAATGAAAGCCACAGCCGACGTGAATATTGGTGAGTTGGGACTGGTTTAACCTTCTCACAGGTCGAAGGTCGAGTGAGAGAATAGACACACACAAACTCACCTCAGCCTCCACTCTCGTTGTCTGACCCTTAGGCATCTCTGATAGCCGGTTTCCCATGCAAATCAGCGGTCTCTGCGGCGAACATGTCTGAAATGTCATTACTCATGCAGATATTTTGAAATCAGCCATTAGCAGAAGCAGAAGCCGGATGATAGGTTGTTGAGGTCTGGACCAGAATACTAATTATAAAACTGCTTCGCTGCTGGAGCAGAGGGAGCAGAGACTTCAGGAGCCAGCGGTGACCAACACGCAATTAGAATAAATGTCTGGAGTCCATTTACAGCAGTGCATTTGGTGTGTTAATGTGTGTGTGTGTGCTTCTTTAAACGCAGCGTCTCCAAAAAAGTACAATTTCACAAGGCCATTATTTTTGGCTTGATACCAAATGAAAGTCACAAAAATAAAGGAGAAGCAAGAAAATATATCAAAAGAGTTACCCATGCAGCAGTTTGGCTTCAGAGTCTGAATATCACAGCTATTTACAGTTGTGTTCATAAGTTTGCATACCCTGGCAGAATTTATGATTTCTAGGCCATTTTTCAGAGAATATGAATGATAACACAACTTTTCTATCTCTCATGGTTAGAGGTTGGGTGAAGATATTTACCAACAAACAACTGTGTTTACTCTTTTAAATCATAATGACTACAGAAACTACCAAAATGACCCTGATAAAAAGTTTACATCCCCTGGTGATTTTGTCCTGATAACATTAACACAAGTTGACACAAATGTGTTTGAATGTCTACTAAAGGTAACAATCCTCACCTGTGATCTATTTGTTTGTAATCAGTGTGTGTGTATAAAAAGTCAGTGAGTTTCTGAGCTCCTGACAGACACTTGCATCTTTCCTCCAATGCTGCATTGACATTTCTAGATTCTGAGTCATGGGGAAAGAAAAAGAAGTGTTAAAGGATCTGCAAGAAAAGTTAATTGAACTATATAAAACAGGAAGGGGTAAAAAAAAAAAAAGGATATCAAAGAAATTGAGGATGCCAATAAGCAGTGTTAGAACTCTAATTAAGAAGTGGAAAATGAGGGATTCTGTTGAAACCAAACCACAGTCAAGTACACCAACAATAATTTCAGCCACAACTGCCAGGGAAATTGTTAGGAATGCAAAGAAAAACCCATAAAAATACCTTAAGCTGAAATACAGGACTCTCCAAAAAAAAAGTTTTCAAGATGCACAATAAGGAGGCACTTGAGAAAAAAATGGGCTGCATGGTTGAGTCGCCAGATGAAAGCCATTTCTACACAAATGCCACAAACTATACCACTTACAATACGCCAAACAGCACAGAGGCAAACCTCAAAACTTCTGGAACAAAGTCATTTGGAGTGATGAGACCAAAATTAAACTTTTTGGCCACAACCATAAACATTGTTCCATTTGGAGAGGATTCAACAAGGCCTATAATGAAAGTTACACCATTCCGACTGTGAAACACAGAGGTGGAGCACTGATGTTTTGGGGATGTGTGAGCTACAAAGGCTCAGGAAACGCATGTTAACAGAAAATACTGGAGGAAAAATTGCACTCCTCAGCCCAAAACCTGCACATGAGACGTACTTGGACGCTCCAACACGACAATGATCCAAAACACAAAAGCCAAGTCAACCTGCCATTGGCTACATCAGAATGAAGTGAAGGTTCTGGAGTGGTCATCTCAGTCTCCTGACCTCAGTATCATTGAGCCACTCTGGGGAGATCTCAAACCTGCAGTTCATGCAAGACAGCTGAAGACTTGTCATTGACATTAAAGGGGGAAATACATGGTATTAAGAACCAAGGTGTATAAACTTTTGATCAAGGTCATTTTGGTACTTTCTGTTGACATTATGATTAAAAAAGAGCAAACAGTTGCTGTGAGCACGGCTGCACTATTTCCCTCACTTTAAACTACAGATAGAAAAGGAGTCAAATGTTGTGACTCGTTTCCTTTTGAAGAAGACTGGATGTTTTTTTACTCATGATCTTGCAGCTGTTTTTGATGGAATAACCACACTTCTCTTTTCTCCCACCTTGAACACAAACTCATCATCACTGCCACTGTCGCAAGAACTTGTGATAGAAACAAGCGACCAGCTTTAAGAAAACAAGTCCAACAGGGGTCTTATCAGATTGTGTAAACAAAAGACCTCTTGATAACAGTATGAATTTATATTTTGTTTTGTTCGCTTTAAAGTGACAGTGAAAACTCTCAACGTAAAAACTTTGAATAACGTAACTTCTCAATCTTTGATAGAACTACAAACATATTATGCATAAATTACAGGAGCAGAGTAGGTTTCTGTGATGATTTGACTTGAGGAAATATAAATCTGAATGTCATCAGCATAGCAGTAGAAATGGAGACCATGCTGACAGATGATGACGCCGAGGGGCAGCAAGTATATGATAAACGGGAGAAGACCCAGCACCAAGCCCTGGGGGACGCCTTGAGCCAGCAGCTATGGAGCAGGTGGAGTTACTGACATAAGTGAACTGTTTTCAGTCAGTGCAGTGGTCAAAGTTGCCAAGTCAGCTAATTATAAGCTACTTTGGGCTTGTTCTTCTGTAAAGTCGCTTGTAAATCTCATCAGTTGAGGGTTGAAGGTTTTTGGGCTCGTTTCCAAAGTGTAGTCGCTTCTTTCCAACCTGATTCTCTCTTGGCTCTCCACATTGAGAAACACAAAGGTGATAATGTGTTTCACTTCAGTTTCTCCACTCACCACACATCAAGCCTGTTCCCCCAAGTGTTAGATTCAGTCATGGAGAACATCTGCTCTCAAATTTGAGAACTAGCCGAGGTATGACTGTGGAGCTGCAGACCTGGCCCCGTCTTTCAACCCTCAAATGGGCCCATAGCTCAGCCTCTTATCCCGCCAATGAAAATTTGCTGCTTTTGCACAAACGTGTTCGGGCTGCAAGTCAGGAGTCTCGGCGGCGGCGGCTGATTTACACGCCGCGGAGAAACGTGTTTCCCCGAGAAACGGCGGCTCCTCTCTATGAGCTATGATCACACTCTTGTTCACGTATGGCGCATAATGGTCAGAGAAGAGAGCCGAGCTACAAGTCAAGTGAAAGTCTGCTCCCTTGGAATGAGCAATGATCAAGAGGCCCATAAACACACCCGTACACACACTCTCACACTGCGAGCTGTGTGATGAGTTAGAATGATGAGTGAGGCTTTGACGGATTGAGCCTTCTTTCCAAGTTAGTCCACAGAGTGAAAAATGATCCTGGAGATTTTCCAAGCATCCTTTATTTATTTCTTTTTTTTCTTTTTGTGCCTCTGTACCTTTCTAGAGACTTACAACTCTGTTCTGCATATCTCTGGGACTTTTGGAAAATCTCTTCCGAGCCTCAAGTCTTCTGATTTTTCCTGTCTCCTTTTCAATTTCAACACCTATTTGTGAATGAGAGTGGTAGAGAGATAAAATTTGGAAATTTAAAGTCAAAGTTATTAGAAAAAAGGGCAAAATTCTGAGATAAAAATGTATAACACTGGGATAAAATAAATCATTGTTTTGCACTAAAAAGTCCAAATTTGAGGAAAACCAAGTCAAAAATATGACCCAAAAAAATCAAAGGTATGAGATTACTTGAAAAAATGAGATTTAAAGTCAAATTCTGAGATAAGAAGTCAAGACGTGCGTTCAAAAAGATTTTGAGTTCACTGTTTTGTATTGTGATTTACTGTATTATATTGTTTTGTATTGTTTATTTTATACTTCTCAGTTCTATTTTCATTCACTTTTTATTCTTTGTAAAGTGACCTTAAGTACCATTAAAGGCGCCTTTGACTTAAATGTATTATAACAATTTTTTTTTTTTTTTTTTAATTATCATTACTATTACAAAAAGTCAAACTCTAGGATGAAAAGTCAGAATTTTGAGATAAAAAGTCAAAACTTTGACTTTTGACCTAAAAATGTCAACTTCATATCTCAAAATCTTGTTTCTTTATTTGCAAAAGAATAAAAAATCTGAACAAAGTCAGTTTTTATTTTATGTTTTGAAGTGGCAGAAACAGGCTTCCATGCATTAGTTAGGTTTACATTATAGAAAATATTTCCTGAATATAACCTGGCTCACCTAATATTCATAATAAAGGAGTGTTTAAAAATGAATAGGTTGTAGAGCTACTTCCTTGAGTATTTGGGGTATTTTTGTGGCACTTCCAAGAGGCTGCCACTTGGTTTTATATCAGTGTAATCTACAATATTTATGAAAAGAAAAAAAAACAGAATAAATTGTTTGTTAAGAATGTATTTGTATATAAAGAAGCATTCACACAGATTGGTTAAATTGACTTAGTGTCATACTTTATTTATAACCACAAGAATTACAAATAATATCGATATATAAATGTTTGAGTTTGAAACATGAGTCACAAAAAATCAGTTGAGCAATTATACATTACAAACCATTATCATTATTAAATCAACTTCAAACATGTAAAATGATTTCAATTGAAACAAAGGTAAATATAAGAATATCACACCATCAATTATAATGACTACAGATCAGTGTAAAGAATGCATGACCTCTGTCATACTCTATTTGTAACCAGGGAACTTACAAAGAAAGTTGACTTTAATATTCAAAATGTTTGAGTTTGAAAAACTTCCACAGACTTGAGCAGTCATTCACTCACAGAAATCAGCTGAGAAATTATACATGATAAACAATCATCATTATTAAGTCAACTTCAATTTCTACTGAAACAGAGGTAAATATGAGGAAAATCACTCCATCAACTACAACAAAAACAAAATGAAAGAGAACCAATCTATATAAATACACAATCTAACTGTCTGATTATTAAATCACCTCAAACAAAGACTTTTCAAAATGTCAGCTCTTTTTGGTGAAACTGAGTCAAAGAAACATCTACATGTATATAATTTCCTCCTCACAGAGAAAAGGTCGTTCTTTCAGACAGTTTTCTTCATACCACTCTCCGCCCTTTGTGTCAATGACACCACAGAGAGGATCCATGGAGGGCTCAGGCTCCTCACCCCCCCTCCAGTTTTCATACACCACCATGGAATCAGTCCAGATCCAGAACCCAAACACACGACTTTGTCTCAGGCCGATCCAGAAAGGTCCACTTGTGTCAGTGTGTTTGAGCCATTGATCAACAGCGTCCTGGTCCTTTTCATCTTGGATCCACAGCAGGCGGGAGTGGTGGTCGTAGCAGTAGTCCAGAGCCTGTTCCCATGTTTTGTTCTCGTTAATGACTTTGATTCTGACATGACCTGTGATGAAGTCAAACATGAGAGTTGTTATTATTTTTACTGTCACATGGTGTGTGTGTGTGTGTGAGAGAGAGAGAGAACTCTGAGTTAGTAAGTGGTTTGATTATTAGCATGTACATTATGGTGAACATCACTGAGTTTTCTTATTATATGCATTGTGAAATAATGTTTTACTCTTATTTGTGCTCACCAGCAACACAGAAGGGCTTTTTGTAACTGTCACAACCAAAGTCATATAGTTGTGCATATGGTGACTTTCCAGACAAATCTATTAATGTGCAATGACGGACAGAGGGACTCGCAGGGTTCCATTCCCATTCTCTGAATGAAGAGCAGCCATTGTCCTTCCACTCCCATTCATCGTGCCGCAGTCCGATCCAAAAGCTTGAGTTCTCTCCCTTTGAGATGACTTCATTATTTTGTTCTGTGCTGTTGATGCTGACCAGATTAGAGTGGTAGTTTCTGCAGTGCTGAAGAGCCTGACACCAGGTTTTCTTCACACGATGAAGAGTGTAAGTAGTACCTGTAAAACATTAAAATACAGACTCGATTGTGATAATGTGAAGGGTGGCAGACTGACTTCTTTAAACAAACACAACGAAAAAGAAGGAAAACGTGTGGAAATAATCAATTTGAACTGCAGAGACAAATTAAAGCTAATTCATCTCATTCAACCCCCTCTCATTATATGACCGCTCAGGTTGTCTTATCATCTGTAAAGTAAGCTATCATTAATCATGACAGGAGAGATGACGTAGTGTAACATTATTCAAAAATAGCATCAATTGAAAGAAGAAGAAAACATTGAAGAAGATGTTACTTTAGTTCCTGAGGTACTTTAGTATTAGCCCAGCTCTTGTGAGCATATTTACATTTTTATTACAACGTTGCTTGGGTCATGAACAAAAAGACATCAGATTTGTTTTAACTTACCCCTGGAGCACATGAAGAATTTCTTTTCAGCGCACTTAAAACTTTGCCATGTGTCGTTGTGAATGGCTTCACATTTCTGTTCTCCCTTCTTTAAATTCACTGATGTTTTTTTGAATATCACAGGGTCACCATTTGACCAAGTGTAGTTTCCCACATAGGTCAAGCCAAGCCAGATGGGTCTCAAAGTGCCATATGAGGGAGCACCTTCGGTAAAGTTGTGTAGGAATTTGGCGTCGTCTTCATCGTACACAGTCACCAGTGATGAATCGTTGTTTTCACATATCTTAGATGCCTCACTCATGACAAAGTCTTTCGTGTGTACATTTGGAACAACACCAAACAATCGGAGACGCTGAGTTGCAAATGTTGTGTGAGACAACCCTGCATCAACACAAAGAAATAAAATTCAATCAGTCACAACCTTAACTTCACCACTTCTTTAAACAGCAAACACCAGGTTAAGATACCTTTGCTACAAACTCATTATAAAAAAGACAAACCTGTTCAAGTGTTCTCAGCTCTCTGAAGTAATTTGAAAACATCATGACAGATTATCAGAGTAACCCCAATACCAAATATCAGAATGTAAAAGACATACACATTAGAATTTAGAGGATTAAAATATATAATTTTTTTCCTCACATCTTTTCACAAGTCCCATGTAATAAACAAAAACTTTTTACCTGTGATGTGTGTATGTGTTTGTGTGTCAATAAGGAGTAAGAGAGGTTGTACAGAGCAGAGTTCAAGGGGAATAAAGGTTATGACAAAATTAAACTAAACTGACCTTTTAGTTCACAGCCTTAAAACTGAAATTGTGTTTAAACCCATTGTTGTGTATTAACCCTGTGGTGCATAGTGGTCACTACAGTGGACACCTATTTTAAAATTATTTACTCCTAAATTCAGTGGTTCATGTGGTGGAAATTCATATTAGCCTGTGTCAGGATATTTTTATTCTTCTTAGGGCCTAAAAAAAAAAATCCTTTTTTCCCCCAAAGATATATATATTTTTAAAAAGGTCAGGATGAACACTTGAGGGTGAAAAAGCTTATAAACTATAGATTATTCAATGTTAAAATGGATGAAAGAGGGTTAAAATATTTCCTAAAGCATTAAAAAAAGATTATTCATGAATATACCCCCAAAAAAGTCATATTTACATTTACATCCTGACACTGACTTCCATAATTCAAAAGTTAATTCAGCTGCCTCAATACAGATGGTTTTAATTGCATTAGGAATAAACCTGTAAAATTAGTGCTCTGAGGGACTATAGTTCACCTTTACACCCTGAAAGTACAACAATATAAATCTTCATAACTGTGAATTTAACTGAATAAAAGTACATCTTTACACTTTAATAAGTGCACCAAACTCCAATAAAACTTACCTAAACACAGCATGAGCAACACAAGTGCCATCCTCGCAGCTGTGACGGTGATTATATTGAAAAAGGTCAAATGCAAACTGCACAGGAAGAAAAAAAAACAAGAAAAAGTGAGAAATTAAAAAAAAAATTATATATATATATATATATATATTTGGATATGGGTTTAAAAGTTCTCTTACCTGTTGAGGTCAGAGTCAGGGTGCTGTTAGTTTCTGGTTTTCTGCCAGTGTTCTTCTGTTTTTATCTCTTTGGGGAGGATGATGTTTGCCTGCCAGAGTCACCAGTTAAATTTTTACATCTGCATATTAAAAACAGAGACGGGAGAAGATGAAGGGATAGATAAAATAGTCAAATATGACTGCAAGGGTTGGCACCAACAAGAAAACATTGTTTTCAGAGTCTACTTTTTTTTATCAATATGTACTGTGAGGGTCTTCACAATGAACTGGACAACACTGAGTCACAGCACGCCAAACTTTCGATGACAGCACAAGGCTGACTGACGAAGTTTAGTCGTGAGAAGAGAGATTTGTGTTTTCCACATTTATTTTGTGGTAATGGTGGAAACAGGAGCTGGACAGTCGGACAGGAAAAGGACAGAAAAAAAGCTAAAAGGGAGCATGATAGAACATGGCTAAAGGTTTATACACAGGCTAACAATTAAAGGTGGTCCATTCAAACCTGAGAGTCTGTCAATAAAATTAAGAGCAAGGTTAAATTTGCTCTGCTTGGTGAGGTTGGAGCTTGTAGATGAGCACTGGTAGGACATGACCAGCAGACATGTCTCAGAGCACTGAGCTGTGAGAAGTGAGAAATATAGCTGGCTACTTAACTATGCTACAAAGTTAGAGAGTTTGCTAGTTTTTATGCTTCAAACAAGCGCACGATCCATTGATGAATATATTACATCATTGTGTTGTATTTTAAGTGTTGGAAAAGAAGACATTCATTTTTCAAAACAAACACACAAGTCATGCCATTACGACATTTAGTGCGAGATCTCTGGCCAATGGAGTCGCTGCCGTCCACTTCAAATAAATTCACCTCACAGTCACTTAAAATTGTTGAATTAGATATGACACCAAGAATGCATCTTAAATTTCACTCCTCTTTCACCGATCTCTTTAAAATACATCACGTCACAAAAAGCAGTACCAGCTGATTTATAGGAAAAACAAATATCTTTCCTTTATCAATTGACTCAAAAAGTCAGAGAGGCCATTTTCAGAGATTACAAACACTCTCATGTCGACAGTAAAGTCTGCAGAGAACATTCAGAAGACACTGGATGAAACTTTTGGAGAGTATTTTTTTTTTTTTTAAAGGAAGGCACACTGATATTTGGCACTGATGATATTTAGTCACTACACATTCTTTTCTATGTTGGTCTCTAATGATCATAATAACACTATGCACTTGAATATTACGAGTAAGATAAAAACAGAGACTTTTTCAGTACTGGCTAACTAAAGCTGGTGATCAACAACATCTTTTACAGGGTGAGCCATAACTTTTCATACAAAGGGAAAATAAACTGTTCATCTTGGACACCTGTTGTTACTTATATAAAAACTATATCTATATGATTACCACTGTTTTCCACTGTTGATGAACTTGTATTAGTACAGTTGAAGTTCTGCTTGTAATAGTGTTGGTGATATATTCCTTGAGATGATTTATATTTCGTGTCTTCACCTGATACATCATAGTCTTCAAGTGGCCGTAAAGATAGAAATCAAGAGGGGAGAGATCTGGGGATCTATAAGGCCACTCCACAAGATCACGACGACCAATGCAAGTATCCAGAAACATACAAAAATATACATTATACATTCTCCCATGTATGGAAACTCATGGTTCACACTGTAGAAAAGCAGAGTGCAAACTTTTACAGTCAAAGTCAATGTAGTTTTCTCCAAGTGCAATGACGGGGATGTGACTCCCGTATTTCACCCAAGTTCACTGTGGGAAACCCCACACCTGAAGCCTTGGAGCACTTTCTGGAGATCATCTCCAAGAGGTAGCTGGATGTACTCAGGTGTTAAGCACCTGTCTAGGGGAGCAGGTGGACAACACAAAGAAAAAGGAAAAAAACCCACAGCAACCACTCGTACGGTCTCAAAACCAACAACAAGTTTATTTTTCTATTTTAACAATGTTTATTCAAACACAAAACTCAAATACTTATAGAACAAATGACAAACTCTAAGCCTGACTGTTACCAAAAATGAAATGACAACAGAAGTGAAGTTATACAAACAGGAAATAGCAATAAAGTGAAGTCAAAGCAAAGGGCTTGTTCAACAAAAAACACATTTTTTTGGAACTAACCAACAGACTAATAAATAAAAAGGTTTTCAAACAACTCAACAATAATTTGGAGACCCAATGAGTTTTTGATTTGCTGCTGTGTGATCTGCTTTTATCAGAGTTCATGCCCACCACCATTACTCCAGCTTTTGTTTTCAAAAGTACATGTCTAATGAAACTAAAGTACATGTGAGAAAATCACACCATCAACTATAACAAATACAAGACACATGGAATTCATTCTAAATGAAGTGCATCGTCTAACTGTCTGATTATTTAATCACCTCAAACAAAGACTTTTCAAAATGTCAGCTCACTTTGGTGAAACTGAGTCAAAGAAACATCTACATGTATATAATTTCCTCCTCACAGAGAAAAGGTAGTTTATCCAGACAGTCTTTTTCATACCACTCTCCGCCCTTTGTGCCAATGACACCACAGAGAGGATCCATGGAGGGCTCAGGTTCCTCACCCCCCCTCCAGTTTTCATACACCACCATGGAATCAGTCCAGATCCAGAACCCAAACACACGACTTTGTCTCAGGCCGATCCAGAAAGGTCCACTTGTGTCAGTGTGTTGGAGCCATTGATCGACAGCCTCCTGGTCTTTTTCATCTTTGATCCACAGCAGGCGGGAGTGGTGGTCGTAGCAGTAGTCCAGAGCCTGTTCCCATGTTTTGCTCTCGTTAATGACTTTGATTCTGACATGACCTGTGATGAAGTCAAACATGAGAGTTGTTACCATTTTTACTGTCACAGGGTCTGTGTGTGTGTGTGTGAGAGAGAGAGAGAACTCTGAGTAAGTAAGAGGTTTGATAGTTCGCATGTACATTATGGTGAACATCACAGTGAGTTTTGTTATTATATGCATTGTAAAATTATGTTTTGCTGTTATTTGTGCTCACCAGCAACACAGAAGGGCTTCTTGATACTGTCACAACCAAAGTCATATAGTTGTGCATATGGTGGCTTTCCAGACAAATCTATTAATGTGCAATAACGGATAGAGTCACTCGCAAGGTTCCTTCCCCATTCTCTGAATGAAGAGCAGCCGTTGTCCTTCCACTCCCATTCATCGTGCCGGAGTCCGATCCAAAAGCTTGAGCCCCCTCCCTCTTCGATGACTTCATCATTTTGTTCTGTGCTGTTGATGCTGACCAGTTCAGAGTGGTAGTTTCTGCAGTGCTGAAGAGCCTGACACCAGGTTTTGTTCACATCATGAAGAGTGTAAGTAGTACCTGTAAAACATTAAAATACAGACTTTATTATGATAATGTGAAGGGTGGCAGTCTTACTTCTTTAAACAAACACAACGAAAAAGAAGGAAAACGTGTGTGGAAATAATCAATTTGAACTGCAGAGACAAATTAAAGCTAATTCATCTCATTATAAGATTGCTCAGGTTGTCTTCTCATCATCTGTTAAGTAAGCTATCATTAATCATGACTGGAGAGATGACGTAGTGTAACATTGTTCAAAAATGGCATCAAATGAAAGAAGAAGAAAACATTGAAGAAGGTGTTACTTTGGTTACTGAGTGTATTAGCCCAGCTCTTGTGAGCATATTTACATTTTTATTACAACGTTGCTTGGGTCATGAACAAAAAGACATCAGATTTGTTTTAACTTACCGTTGGAGCACATGAAGAATTTATTTTCAGAGCAGTTAAAACTTTGCCATGTGTCGTTGTGAATGGCTTCACATTTCTGTTCTCCCTCCTCTAAATTCACTGATGTTTTGTTGAATATCACAGGGTCACCATTTGACCAAGTGTAGTTTCCCACATAGGTCAAGCCAAGCCAGACTGAATAGGGATGATAAAGTGTAAAGTTGTATAGGAATTTGGCGTCGTCTTCATCGTAAACAGTCACAAGNAAAAGTAAGATGTAAAAACAGACCCAAAATGAAATAATTACATTTTTGTCTTGGCATCTGTTACATTATTGACCAATTATCAGATTTGAGTTTTAATGCATTTTTTGATATATTATGGCCATTGTTACATCTTGGGTCATAGTTACAAATAGGGTTCTGAAAAGACGTAATATAGCGGCTGTACTTATTGGGTTGGAGGTGAGCCCGAAACATTTTTGAGATTGAAAAGTGGGCCCTGAATGGGAAAAGGTTGGGAACCACTGATGTAGAGTAAAACAAGAAATAGACATCAAAATAGAACAGCTCCATCCACTGCCCATTAAATACATTGTAAAAAAACAACTTTAAAAGTAGGAAATCATTTCTTGATAGCATTACTACTTCAGAAAAAAATATTTAAAATGAAGGACAATCTGTAATTGGTGCTAATCCCTGAGAGGATTACCTTTGGATCACTTTTATATCAACAAAACTCATACCTAAACACAACATGAGCAACACCAGCTCCATCTTCACAGCTGTGATGGTCTTCATATTGACAGGTTAAATCAGAACTGCACAGAAAAATACAGTCAATCATCATTCAATAAAAGAAAAAGTGAGCAATCTTTAAGCTGGTCTAAAAAGATGTGAGTACAGGTTTCAATGTTTATGTGAATCGATCTGAAATGGTTGAAGTCATACATGGAAGTTGTATTCTGCATGAAACCAAGATCATACATCAAAGTAATGTAGT
The DNA here is from genome assembly GCA_008086565.1 of Thalassoma bifasciatum. Classification (NCBI taxonomy): domain Eukaryota; kingdom Metazoa; phylum Chordata; class Actinopteri; order Labriformes; family Labridae; genus Thalassoma; species Thalassoma bifasciatum. The sequence goes on from RPOG01001831.1 coordinate 93,492, forward strand.
TTGAAAAGTCCTCTTACCTGCTGAGGTCTGAGTCATGGTGCTGTCAGTTTGCTGACTTTCTTTCAGTGCATCACTGCTTTTATGTCACAGACACAAAAGATTAATGATTAACTCGAGTAGTCAAATGTAACTGGAAGGGTTTGCAAAATGTTTCCAATGTCCGCTTTTATATATGGATTATTTATACTACGGTCTTCAAAAAACAGGATTTTACAAAATACTGCTGATAGCTGAAAAATAAAAATGGCTCTTTATGAAACAGGTTTTTAAAAAAGGGTCATATTTTTGAGCATTGATTGCCTATCAGATATAGTTCAGGGAAAGAAAAAGTCACTGAAATGTATCAATTTTCAACACATGATTTGGAGAGCCCTTCCTAATTATAGTTCATAGACTTGTTTAAAAAAAAAAAAAGAAATCCGCAGACTCTTCATTTCCAGCTCAGTACACATGCATTGTTGCATCTGTATAAGTGACATTTTCTCTTTTATTGCTTGTTAGACGTATGCATTTGAAAGAAAACTTTTAATATGAAGATTTCAAAATCAGCTGTCTAATTGGTATCTTTTTGAAAGCATGTTATCTTTGGTTTTCAGCTTAGAACAATCAATATTATGCCACTCTTGTAAAAATATTTGGCGTTTCACTCCACATGCCTTTATTTTGAAGGTTTTGGCAGCTGATACTGCAGATGTTTGTTGTTGTTGTTTTTTCTGTTGCTGTCTTTTTTGATTTGCAAAACAGTCTAACAAGGTTTGTCTTGTTACATTTATCAAAGTGTTTTGAAAATGTCACCATGTTTGTCGAGGTGAAGACTGTTCATTATTCAAATGACATCACCTGGAGAGGAGCCAGCAGCTTCTGTAGAATTCTATGAATCGTCCTGTGTGTCAGGAGAGGTTATGCAAATTCAGCCAAATTATTCTTCAGTCAATATTTACCTGAACTGTCTCCATGCTGGCTGTCGAAGCTCACAGTGAACTCACTTCCCCTTTCTGACATCCATCAAGCTCTTCCAAACTATTCTTTCTTTAAAATGTGTTGATAAAACTTGAAAGTGGGGGAAAAGTTGAAAATTGTAAAACAACAGTATCACAGATTGGATGAACATGAGCTGATGAATTAGAAACACTTGTGAGAGGTCTTTGAATATTTAAATGTTCTCTTAGGGGCTGTTTACATGAAAACGGTATTAGGATGAAATACATACACTATCGGTCAAAAGTTTTAGAACATCCCAATTTTTCCAGTTATTTATTGCAATTCAAGTCACTCAAGTCCAGCTTGAAATGATACAACGGTAAGTGGTGAACTACCAGAGGGTAAAATAAAAAGTAAGGTTACCCAAAACTGAAAAACAGAGTACATTTCAGAACAATAACACAAAATGGGTTAACAATTGATAGCTGTCCTGCAGCAACGGAGGGTGACCAAGCCATAAAAAGCTGCTGCTACTAATTCCTACAGGTGTTCCAAGTTTGCTTGATTACTAACAAGCCCCTCTGTCAGCATAAAAGCAGTGTTTGAACACAATGTGGTACCATACCCTCGTGAGCATCAGTTGAACAGTATTGTACTGCAGAAAGTAGTGTGTTGCTACAGCAAAGGCAAGAAAAAGGCAATTATCAGTGGAAGAGAGACAGACCATCACAACACTGAAAAATGTAGGTCTTTCCTACAGAGAAATTACAAAGAAAGTCAAGGTGTCAGTGGGTACAGTTCCCTTCACCATCAAAAGGAAGTCAGAAACTGGGGCAAACTTTGACAGGAAGAGGTCTGGCAGACCCAAAGCCACAACTAAATCAGAGGACAAGTTTCTGAGAGTCAACAGTTTGCGTGATAGGCAGCTCACAGGACAACGGCTTCAAGCACAGCTGAACAGTGGTCGTAGTAAGCAAGTCTCTGTTTCAACTGTGAAGAGAAGACTTAGAGCTGCGGGTTTGACTGGACCAGTTGCAGCAAGAAAACCATTGCTAAGACGTCAGAATAAGACAAAGAGGCCTGGGCCAAGAAACACTGCCATTGGACGACTGAAGACTGGAAAAAGGTATTATGGACTGATGAATCAAAATTTGAAATCTTAGGTTCTTCAGGCAGGATCTTTGTACGGCGTAGAGTAGGTGAAAGGATGCTTCCACAGTGTGTGGCTTCAACTGTCAAACATGGAGGAGGAAGTGTGATGGTCTGGGCTTGTTTTGCTGGATCCAGGGTTGGTGACTTGTTCAGAGTGAGAGGCACCCTGAACCAAAACGGCTACCACAGCATCCTGCAGCACCATGCAATACCCTCTGGTATGAGTCTAGTTGGTCAGGGGTTCATCTTACAGCAAGATAATGACCCAAAACAGAAGTCCAAGCTATGCCAGAACTATTTTACGAAAAAAGAACAAGCTGGTAAAGTTGAAAACATGGAGTGGCCAGCACAGTCTCCAGACTTAAACCCCATTGAGCTGGTTTGGGTTGAAATGGACAGAAGAGTGAAAGCAAAGCAACCCACAAGTGCCACACATTTATGGGAACTTCTGCAACAGACATGGGAAGAACTTTCTGAAGAATATTTGATTTCTACTGTAGAAAAAATGCCACGTGTGTGTTCAGCTGTTATATCTGCCAAAGGAGGCTACTTTGATGAGTCAGCAGTTTAGAATACATTTTGGTCTATAAATCGATTCCATAATTTCTTTTTTGACTCCAATTGCTTATTTGTACTATGCTTTGACATCTGAGAGCAATGAGACATTAAACGACATAATTTTCAGTAAAAACACTGGAAAAATTGGGGTGTTCTAAAACTTTTGACTGGTAGTATATATTTTTGCTTTACTGTCTCTCATTTACTCAACCATGGGGAATGTAAGGTCTAGCTCTAAAAGATGGACTAGCCAGAGGTGCGAGCCCAGCAGCATAGGGAATACCAGAGACACCAATGCAACACAGGAGGGATTTGACCTGCTGTTGGCGGATAGGATAAAGGAGAGCAGGACAGAACAGACTTGTGAAGAAGACCAGCTCAAGTGCCTTAGCCAAGCTGTCACCTTTATTTTATGCTTAATATGTACATATTTTTGATAAATTGATTTCAGTATAATACTCTATTTCTTAAGATAATGATTTGCACTGTACACTTTATCATTACCTGCTTTAAATTTCCCTGTTGTGACACTAACAAACATGTATCTTCTTATCTCTTATATTATCTTATTCGACAATATCCTAATGTATTAAGATGTATCTGTATGTTCAAACTCAGATATATGATTATTTTCTGGAAAACAAGTTCTCATTTTAACCTCTTGAGACCTGAGCTTTTGTCTGTTGTGCATTTTTAATTTTTTCCCTGCTGTTTGGGACAAGTAAGACCTAATAAGTATAGAAACTAAATTTGATCTTTGTACAGGAATTTACGTTTTGAGTGTTATTAGTCAGCTTCTATAAGTGTTATTGTTCATGACTTCACTATTGTTGTTTTTTCACTGAAATAGGTGTAAAGTTGTGATATCATCAATGGGTCCAAGAGGCAGAATTTAATGTCTATAGCATTTTTTTGAAAAAGTTGGGAGTCATGTTGTAACAATATGTGGTTTGGCACTGTCTTGCTGAAATGTGCAAAGTCAAAACCCTGTATATATTGTTAAGTGTGACGTCATCTACATTACTTTAGTATGTATGAACATCTCTTGGCATGGTGTAGTTTAACCTAAAACAGGCATCACCAAATGGCGGACCACAGTCTGGATCCGGACCCAAAAGCCGCCCCGTACAGACCTAGAGCCAAATCATATCACGTTTCCAAGTCCGACGTCCGAAGGGGCACTTCTAATCTGACCGGCGCAGCTTTTGCAGTCTTTACGGTAGCAGGTGAGGAAAGGCACAGGCCAACTGTATGCGAGTTTAGACATCCCATGTGATACTTTTCAGCCAATCATGTGTGTGCATTCAGTGCCGCGAACCAGACAGTACAGTACATAAGTGACAGCGCTGAAGAAAAGAAGAGAGAGAGGCGACTTCGCTGGAGAAAGTTAAGAAATGGACGAGTGAGGTTGAGAAAGTGAGAGTTAGAGGGGATTACGCTGGAGAAAGGGAGAGGAAAAGTAAGGACTTATTGGCGCTGTCTAAAAAGAAAAGCTAACAGCGAACATAGAGCATTTAATCCAGAATGGACGGACTCATTTCTGTTCATTCTTCCCACTGAGAGAACTAAACCTGTGTCTCATATGTTCAGAAACTGTGGCACGTAATAAAAGTTCCACTGTGAAACGCCAGGAGACAACACATAAACATTTTGAACAAACAAACTCTGAAGTGAAAGCACAGAAAATGAACAGCCTCAAAGCCCAGTACGACCACCTGCCTCACTCATTCACCCTTTCTTAAAGCAAAGATCTGGAAGATAATGTCCAGTGTGGTTTATTCAAATATCAAGATCTGTATGTAATCAATACAAGACTATCAAATCTAATTATTTCAGTACAATTTAAAAGCTTTCTAACATCATTTATTGTTTCACAACATCAAACTGAATGACTACGGCATAATGTTATTTCATTTAATAAAAAAGGTGGGGATGCATTTCAAAATAAGAGGATATCAACAAAATGTGAATATTTTGAAATAAATGTTTAAATTAAGTGTGTGATTCCAGAAAACTAAAGAAAAGGGAGCAATAGCTGGAATTTCCCTTTTCCTGTTTCACATGTTGACTCAATGGTCTCAACCAATCTCACTGGTTAAATCTCAGTTTAACAGTTTTATCACTCTCTTATATCTCACTCTCCTACTTTTTTTGCTCAGTGGGAGAATTGAGCTCACCTCGACTTCATTCGAGCCCAGATTTAAAATACTGTCAGGACAAGTTGGAGCTCAATTCTCACAGTAAGCAAAACAATAATAATAATAATAATAATAATAATAATAATAATAATAATAATAATAAAGCAAAATGTGGGTTTTTTTTTATCAAATGAAGAAAGATCATTATGCACACCTGCAGTCACACATATTACTTCAGTTCTATGTTATGTAACAATAATTTATGTCAAAAAGCTTTTAAATTGCATTGAAAACATTTGGTTTTTATAGCCCGGTATTGATTACATGTAGATCTTGGTACTTGAATATATACCACGCTGAACATCATTATCTTCCGGACCTTTGCTTTAAGAAATTCCGTCCAACTGGACCTCTTCAAATTTTAATTGAAGACCCCTGACCTAAAATGTTCACAGATGGCGGTTTTCTAGAAGTAATTTCTGATTGTATGTGGTGATTTCCACTCCAGAGTCATATCACTTTTTCAGAATCAGATGAACCAATGGGCTTGAACATACAATGCCAGTTATCAACCTTGTCCCTTTTGTACAGATTCCTTCACATCCTCTAAATCTTTAAGATGACATTCTGTACTGTCGCTATAAAATCTCCATTCTTCACTGTTTTATTTTAGTATGATGCGATGCTGAAGAGTTCTCTGTTTCATTCTGTAGTCAGTTTGCATCTTTGTTTCCAAGCAGCACATTCGTATGTTGCATAAGCAGGGGTCAAAAACAGAGGTCTTCTTGTTCATCAGCACACTCTCTGATTTGACTTTCAAATAGAAACATGGCACAAATGCAAAGAAGTTTTGTGGTATCTATTTCATAACAAGGGATGCGCTTATTAGTGTTAGAGATGCAAAGCTGATCAGAGGGGTCAGAAGGTTAAAACAGGGGCTGTCCAACCTTTTTTTTTAAAGAGGGACACATTTGATTTTGTGGAAGTGTACAAGAAAAAATGTCACAACTAAAGAAAATGGTTTTTAATATTTTGTTGGAGCACCTTTATCTTTGATTATAGTTCACGTTCACTGTAGCATTGTTTCCATAAGCTTCTGCAATGTCACAGATTTTTTTCCATCCAGTGTGTCATTAGTTTTTCACCAAGATCTTGTATTGATGATGGGAGAGTCTGACCACTGCACAAAGTCTTCTCCAGAACATCCCAAAGATTCTCAATGGGGTTAAGGTCTGGACTCTGTGGAGGCCAATCCATGTGTGAAAAAGATGTCTCATGCTCCCTGAACCACTCGTTCACTATTTGAGCCCCAATGCCCGTGCCATTAGAGGAGAAAAAAATCCATTGATGGCATAACCTGGTCGTTCAGTATATTCAGATAGTCAGCTGACCTCATTCTTTGGGAACAAAATGTTGCTGAACCCAGACTTGAGCACCTGCAGCAACCCCAGATCATAGCACTGCTCCCACAGGCTTGTACAGTAGGCACTAGGCATGATGGGTGCATCACTTCACCTGCCTTTCTTCTTATCCTTATGCACTGAAAGCAATAGTTCTCTAACATCCTTCCAATTCTTGATAATGTGTTGGACAGTTCTTAACCCATAATTAGTAGTTTCTTCGATCTCCTTTGGGGTTGTCTCTGCTTGATGTGTTCTCCCACTGGTTTAGTTAAATCCGAGTGGTGGCTTTTTTTTGGCCAGCTCGTGTATCTTGGTGCATCATCACACACTGATGAAATCAAAGCTCACCTGTCCCTCAGGTGTCTCTTGATACCAGATGATAAGTGCTCAGTTTCCTTTAGTGTTATGTGCTGCGTAAATATGAAAAAACTGCTCCACACTAAGGAAAATGTTCTCCATTACAGGGGTGATGTAGAGAAAATATAGCAGGATTGTCTTTCATATTCAGACTATTTGGACATGAAAACAACATGAGTAGACTCAAATAAATGTTATCCTGCATTCTGAACTATTTTCAAGCAATTTGTAAGTCTTTACTGTACAATTTCATGACACAATCTGGTCTTGTGTGCTCATATTGTCAGGACCCTGATTTTGGTTTTTTGGGTTTTGTCCTTGTTTCTGTGCTTTGGTTGTTGTTCATTGTTTCCTGGGTTTTGTTAACTGCTATTTCTTGTGTTGACTTCCCCTTGTCTTGTGTTCTTTGTTTTTCCTGTTTCCCTTGTGTTTCATTTTGTGCTTTATCCTTGTGTTTCTCCCCCTGGTTGAGTTTTCCTGTTGCTGCTGTGTTTCTGTTCCTGTGTGATTGGCCCTCATGTGTTTCACCTGTGTCTTGTGCCACACCTGAGTTTGATTAGTTCTTTCTATGTCTTTTTGAGTTTGTTTGGATTTTTTCCCCCTGGGTTTGGCTTTGTTTCTTTATCCCCTTTTTTGTGTGCTTGGACTTTTGAGTTTTTGCGTTTAGTTTAGAGTTTTTGGGTTAAATCTGCACGTGAGTCCACCTCTTCTTGTTTTTTCCCAGTTAGTCCACTGCATGACACATATGTGGTTTTTGAACTCCTACGTCCCACATCATGATAAAACCATTCATCTAAAGACATCAGCTGCAAGATTTTTGAGTTTCTGCAGGCAGGGGGGGGGTCTAGAAAAATATTTATGGGGAGGCAAGAGAGGGGCAGTCAATTATAGCAGAAGACTATGTGCTAGATTAATTTAATATTAGGGTGAGCATATTCTAAAAAATAACCCAAAAGAGGACCCTCTACCAAACACCACAAAGTAGCTTCATAACCCAAATATTTATTTAAAACACCCCCTGTCTATTTGAAGTAAAAACAAAAAAATTAAAAACAGAATAATTGCAACATAAATTATGGATTGAAGCCAATTTCTGCCAGTGAAAAATATCAAAATGAAAAACTGGCTTTGTTGGGATTTCTCCTTTTTATGGCAGATATTAAGTCCAATTATTTTTAGATAAAAAGGCAAAATTTCAACTTTTGCCCCATAATTTTGACTTTGATGTCTCAACTAATTGACTTTCATCTCGTAATTTTGGCTCTTTTCATCTCAAAATTTTAACATTGCATCTCATCTCATAACTGTGACTTTTTATCTCAAAAATTTGACTTTTGATTGTAGAATTTTGACTTTGCCCTCTCAAATGATAGACTTTTATCTCAAACTTTTAGTTTTGAACTCAAAACTTTTCTTTGAATTAAATCTTTACAACTGGGGTGGCAAGGCTTTGTTTTAGGGGGGGCAGCAGCCACCCTACGCCACCCTGGTAGATCCGCCCCTGTCTGCACTGAGACATTATGAGACAGACTCGATGAAGAGGATCACCAATTCATCTTCTCTCTTCTGACCCCTCATCTCAGCTTCTCATTGGCTGCTTGTGGACTCAAAGGCATCAGAGTGGCGCGTCAGGCCACAGGTTCCCTTGGGTAAACGGTATCACAGCGACTGTGTGAGGCTGATGTGCTTTGGTGTCACGATGAAAAGGGCACGTTACCTCAGTACAGTCACATCAGTACACTCTCAGCTCTGTAGTCTGCTGTAAATCTTCTTCAAAGGACAATCCTCTTCAGTGTTTCAAACCCTATTCATTCTCATTTAATTTTTCACCTTCATCTGCACAAATTATAGAGTACGGCTGTGTTTTTGACATAAGTGTGTGTGAAGGCAAAAAATGTCAACCCAAAAATGAAGGTAGCTATGGAAGTGAGATAAGAAGAAGATAAAACATATGAGAGGTGGTTGTAGCATCAATGGAGAAGAAGGTGAACATGAGCTGAACCTGCATTCTCTTTCATGACCATTAGGGGGTGACATTAGTTCCACAGGTTTCATGAAACAAACTGAGAAAATGAGCATCAGTGCATTATTTCTCATGAGTATTTTTGCAACATAACAGATGCAATTAATGAGGGCTTTACTTTTTTTTTTGGATTGTAGCTCTTATAAAGATGGTGACTGTCAAAACCAAGGAGTCCAAGCCAAGTGGATTAAATTCAATCAGCCTTTGAATTTAATTCTATGACATACAACATGATAAAGCATAGTTCCAAGAAAAGTTGGCTTAGTTGAAGTTGGCTTTTTATTTCCAAGATAGACATGAAGCCTCTAACCACATTCATTTGTTCTTGCGTATTTCATGCTCTTTCACTTTATTTATCTACATCCTTTCACATATTGGTGCTCTTGGTCTCAATTCATGTTGCATGGGTTATTATACTGTCAAGCCTATTGGCTGGATTTTCTCATTGTTTGATTTCTTTGTACTTTTGGTCGATTTTGTGTTCTGCCACATTAAACGAGTTTTGCTCATCTGCCGAAATACTTTGTGAACCAACATAATGAATTTATCTTTTATATTATCAAGTACCTTGTTGATACCGAGAGCACCCATTCATTTCAATTAGAATAATCTTTTCATGGTTTGTGATGGTGGTGGTGGTAGAGTATGCTGATAAAATCATCAAATATGACCATGTATTTCTTGGCGTACAGCCTCAGTGTTGACTCTCTCTCTCTCTCTCAGCCTTTAATGGCTCAATAACACCAAAGTCCCCCTGGGTTTTCAGACTAATGAAAAGGCACTTAAGGTTGCAGTGGGTTTTCCCAGAGGAGGCGTGTTGAAGGGAAGTCAACAAGTGTGAGACACATAAGAGGCTGGGGCCGAGGTTGTGGGGAGGGACTGAGAGAGACAGAAATAAAGTCAGGAGATGTCAGGTGGATGATTTGGACAAACGGTTATTTTTTATTCATTTTCCAGTTTAGCTTTAATGAACCAGGTGGTCCCATTGAGGTTTAAAAGCCCCCATTTCATGAGAGACTTGGTGAAGCTTGCAGTCTTAAAGCATTATAAAAAAACAGGGCTGGGTATTAATAACAAAAAAAAAAAAATCTAATCATCAGAGGCTTTGTAATTAACTGCAATTAATCACATTTTAATCACATGTCAATATTCAACCCAAGAACAGTGAGAATCAGTTTTTAAAAATGGTATACGAGTGAATCAATCAAGGTATCTTGATGCAGGAGTTGTATCATGCTTTTTCTTACCCACAAGCCCTCTGGTTTGATTGCATTGAGTTTATAGTTGAAGCTGTTGAGGTTAAACAGAAGAGGATCGCTGATAAGTTAGCAAAGATCTTTGTACAGGAAATTGAGTTTTTAATGTCATTAGTCAGCTACTATTAGTGTTATTGTTCATGACTACTCTGTTTGTTGTTTCTTTTTTGTCACTGAAATGGATGTAAAGTTGTTATATCACTAAAAGATGACATAGGAAGTGTGTCATAATGTGGCTAACAGGTCAAAGTTTTAAAAGAACAAAGTATCATGGGTCTACAAGGCAGAAATACAATGTCCACTTATGAAAATCGTGGGGTCTTAAGAGGTTGAATTTAATGTCAATAGCATTTTTTGAAAAAGTCGGGAGCCATATTACGTCATAAACTATTATCTGCATTGTATCCCAGCTGTCTCCAGCAGTCTCAGCTGAGTTTTTCCAGCCTCTTCTCTTTTCAACTGTTGTGCTGGATCTCTTTTATTTCAGTTTGGATGACCTTGTCTGGCTTTTGACCAGTGACCAGAAGTTTTAAAAAAAAAAAAAGAAGAAGAAAGAAGAAGAAGAAAAGATTTGAACGAGAAACCGTCTGCTATACAATCGTGTTCAGTTACTGTATTATTTTGCGCTATAAGGTGAATTATAAAATCGTTTGTGCACCTTATAATCCAACGCACTTTATGTGGGTCAATGACAAAAAGAGGGTCTAAAAACGTATTTTTAAAAAGTTCTTTGAAAATGGATAAAAAACATATTTCTGAGTGAAGAATTATGTTTTCTAACAGATTTCAGTAGTTCACCAACATTTCAAAGTTTTTAGGTTCATTATTTTTTAGTATTTTTAATTTGAGCACCCAAAAATGTCAGGTGGCGCAACCAAATATATGAAAATATATTTATATGTTCCTGTTATTTTTTCTGTGTGAAATTATTGGCAAGTATCTGTATTCTGTAGTGACTCATACTTTTTCATTTTGTGTGTTTTATTTCTTTTATTTGTGAATAAGATAAATAATTTGATGTTAAAATAACATTTCACATTATTACATTGGTTGTTCCACCTGACATGGAAATTGTTCCAGTCACCAATGAAGTGAAAAAACCTTTTTTATCAGTATTTCAGAGAAATCTACAAACTTTTCCACTTGGTCACAAATGTCATTTGGGCTCCTCTGGCTGATGCAGTTTCCTGTTTCCTGTTTTATTCTCTTCACTTTAAAATAAAAGTCTAATGTTACGGTTGCACCACCCTGACATTTNAAGGTTCAAGCATAAAATAATGCCACTGTATTTTTAATTTCCATTTACAATAACTGACATTCAATTTTTAGAGTTTAATTACTGTGGATACTTGTCAGGACGGTTGCACCACCTGACATTTTGGGGGTTTGAGGAACCAAAACACAAAAAAACATGTTATATTTTAATAGTTTAAAGATGTGTTCAAATAACACAGGTTTCATAGAATAAAGAAATACATGTGATGAAATACTCAATTCATGATGGAAGGAAATATTGCACTCGGACACAAAAAAAGGGACGTCACGTCATTCACCCGTGTATCAATTCTGGTTGTGCTTACTGACCTTGAACCTATTTTATGTTGTACATAGCGCTCAAAAATCTGTCAAAATGTTTTACAACGACTTTGGTACGATATGAAGCTGCAGCGCCATAGTCATGCAGCAGAGCATGGGAAAAGAGCAGCTGTGAGAGAATTTAATATTAATGAATGAAAAGTGAGTGTAATGTTTTGTATTTCATGTGTTACAACTGAAAATGTTGAGTTATTGAAGTCATTGAGTCACTGAATGAGTTGAATGAAGTTTGACTTATCTGACTGTTTTGTTTCGGTTAATGCCTTAATACCTTTATGTCTTATAATATGGTGCGCCTTATGTATGAAAATCATAGACCGTATATTGAGTGGACGTAACAACGTTCGGCTCAAACTGAAGCCTCCAGCAGATGCCCCGCCCCCTGGTGTCTGGCTGCAGTATAGGTCATAAGCCCCGCCTCCCCATGTATTCCAGATATGAGCCGGGAAAACTTAAAAGAATTACGATACCTCGTAGAAATGTTTCTCTCATCCTTACGCTAAGGTGGTATGATGATGTCATCTGGCTGCATGGTGTTCAGGTGTATTTTTTTCTGAGAAACTGGTTTCTCATTAGTTATTGGACGTTAAAAACCGCGATATAAGTTTTGTTTTACGATAGTTGACAGCTGCTGTTCGTGAGTAGTTTTTATCGGGGATATAAGAAACTTCGGGAAAGAGCCAAAAGGAGACTAAACCTTCTGAAGAAGAAGAAATGAATATTTTTATTTCTCTTTTTTACTTGGCTCCACCGGAAATTCTCTACTGCACAGACTCTGGCTGCACAATGGCGGCTAGAGAAACAGGGTTTTTTGGCTTCAAAAACGTAGAACAGTGACAGGCGGAAGCACGCTGTCCATTCTATATACAGTCAATGATGAAAATAGAAACGTTCATTGAACTAGTAATAAGAAACGCATTACTTTTTTTGAGTAACTACCCCAACACTGCTCCAAACCATGGGTCCACTCATTATCAGTGTGCTGTTGTTTTTTTTAGCTGCGTCAAATTCAATCTCATGGCAACCAGGGTTTAATTTTGAAAACTGGATTTTCTGTCCTGTCTTTGTACTGACTCATACATCATGGAGAAAACAGTTGGGTTACTCATGTCAAAGTGCTGTGAACATGTCTTCATGTTCGTAGAGATCATCATCTCCATCACTATTATCAATAGGATTTTGAAGGACTGAAGGATCTGAAAGTCAACAGGTACCAAAGTCTATAATGTAAAATTTACACATACACTGAGGCTATTGGATGTAATACATGAAATGTTCTTTGCAGCTTGTTATATTTTCAGCTAAATTGAGTAGAATTCTTGTCCCAGTAGGCTTTATATGAAAGGAACACATTGATTTTACACCTTTTTGATGAGTGGAGCCATTACGTCCTTTTTTTTTTCTTTTTGAGCCTTCAGGAGGCACAATTTACAAAAGAGTGCTCCTACTGTCAAAATAATCACAGTTGCTAAAATACAGCTCCCCATGAGCCAATTTAAAGGAATTTATTACAGCGTGGTTACCTTTTTAAAGAGGCTGAATCATTTGAAATGTTAAATGGAGAAGCAAATCTTTTCGTCTTGTAGTTCTTCACCAGCAGTCTGTTTGAAATTGAGCGTCTGACAAGCTTCGATATGTTTTTTTTTTCTAACTGCAACTTCTGATCCTACAAGTCTCCAATCAAACCTGTCTGCACTTCATTCAGTAATTGGCTCCCGCTGTCAAAACGCCAAACAGCACATACGGTATGACTAATGCAGAGCATCCCCTTAACTCACTCCTCTGGTGTAAGATTTCTGCTCAGAAAAAGAGACACTTAGAGCTTCATCTTCACATACAAGTCACAAAAAGGTAGAAAAGAAATCGATGGAGGGAGTGAGAGATGGGTTCTTCATATGAATTCTTCATACTTTTTGGCTCCACACAAGTATACTACTGATCAAAACCTTCAGACGAGTTGGAAAAATTGCTCTAATCCACATTTTGCACTGTTGGATCTTAAAATGGTTTTAATTAAAGTTCCAGAATGCAAAAGGAAGACAAAAAAATTAGAGAAGGCAATTTGATGAACACTGCAATTGCTCATCCTCAGCCTTCACATGCATCTTTGTTTTGATGGACAACACCCCACACTTCATTTTCACACACATCAACATTCACACAACTGACTGGACTGACTAACACACCTCATGTTTGTAGTTATTATTAATTTAGTTACATTTGTTCAATAAACAGGCCTCCTTACAAAGTGAAGCTCATATCCTTCCTGTTTTGTCATTAGTGGTGGGAAGTTCGTCTCTTTTCAGAGAGTCAGCTCTTTTGGCTCGGCTCCCAAAGAAGAGTCGGCTCTTCCGACTCCCAAACAACTTTTAATTTAGAATAGAATAGAAGAATAGAAGAATCTTTATTGATCCCCCATGGAGGAAATTTCTATGTTGAGGCAGCTCACAAACATTCCAAGAGCAAAAGATGTAACAATAAAATAAGATAACAAAATAGAATAGAATAAAAAAAGATTTAAAAAATAAGCTAAAAAACTAGCTATAGTAATAATTAGAACAAAAACAACAACAGCAATCATAATCATTATGATTACCAAAACTATTATCATTATTGCTATAATAATAAAAACTTAAGATACTTATTAGAAATAAGCAATTTAGACAATAATATAAAAACTTGTACTATTTACAAAGAATGAAAATAACTGTTTTTTTTACAAAGAATTTTGGGACACAAACCCAAAAAGAAAAGAATAATGAAAAGTGACTAGTGAAGTGATGTGCAGAATTTTTCTTTTTTTTTTTTTTCTTTTTTGATCAAGTGACATGACATGAGAGGCGGGTAATTTAGGATCTTTTGTTGCAGTACTTTTTACCTCAACTTGGCAAACCGATGTTTCCAGCTTAATTTCACTTTCTTCAGCCTCAGCATTTTAACACATTTGCTGCAAGGAAATGCACCTTCTCCAGTTGAAGATCATTCCTCTTTAATCGGCAGCTCTCCTTCAGTTAGAGAAACTCTCCATCCTCTTAAAAGTTCTGCTTACGCTCTGAGCAGATTTTACATAAAGAGCTCTCTGAAGGGCAGAGATGCTTTATGTGTGACTTCTATCTTTACAAGGATGTAGACTTAAGTTTAGAGGGAACGTCTCAGAATGAGTCAAGATTTTCTCATAATTTTGTCACTTGGAGCAAATTTGTGAGCAAAGTAGTCTGATAAATACAACCCCTGGAGTAGTGGAAGGTGAAGGAGCAGCCATGAATTACATATTATTTCACAAGCTTATGGAGATATGATCCATCACAGCTCTAAGGCAAAATGTAAACTTAAAGAGAGACTCAGACTGGATTAAGGTGTTAAAAAGACGAGGGGCTTATGTTTATAAATTCACTCAGTATTAAAATGTTGAAACTAAAAGAAAAAGAGTCATGAAAACCACACAGTAGCATTTAAACTCACAGAAACCAACTGTTAAACACCTTAAAAACACATTTTTCATCATGTCTCTTTTAAAGACTGAGAAGCTGTGGGCCTGACACTGAGAGGCCTTGGGGCATACACACATTTTAGCACCTCAAAAACTGGGAGAAATGTGAAAACTGTTGAAGCTAAAGGATGCTATACCTTCTGCAAAACATCCCAAGAGAAAAAACAGGCTCAATAAACATCTGCAGACTTTGGATTGAATCATTTAGCTTGATTACAGTGATACAGATTAAACTGGATGTATTGAAAATACATACATATTTCAAGTTATCTCTTAACTTGTTTTCAATTTGTAGTAAGCTTGCCTCTTAATCGCTCTTACTTTTGGACATATAGTACTTCCTAGGGATGGGTGTTGATAGGTTTTTATCAATATTGATGCCCTTATTGATTCCACTTATCGATCTGATTCTCTGTCGATTCGTTTATCAATTCCTAAAATAGACTTTTACAGGTTTTCTTTGTCAGTTATGTACATTTCTTCTTCCAAATCAGAGTTTTCTTGGGAAACTATTATCGAGCTGCTAAGCACAGCTAACTGAGGCAGAGCAGAGGATGTAAGGTCCATGCAAAAAGGCTAACGACATCAATGGATTGGACCATTTCTTATCGATTCCTAACAGGTTGTCGATACCCATCCCTAGTACGTCCTGAAAAAAATGCCAGGATGATGATGAATTAAGGGTTGAATTGTTGAAGTAATGACAAAAGATGCATGACTGATATTCTACAGTTGATTAAAAATGCCCAGAATAGAAGAAATTGAGCCATCAAATGTCATGACAGTGATCCATTCATCACACAGCAGAGCCAAACATCCAAATGTGGGAACACTCCAAGTGGAAGCTGTAATCGACACACACACACATGAACAGCTCCTTTAAGTGGCCCAATCAGCTGCAGACTGTGGAAACAACCCAGAATAGCATTATTTTCCCTCTGACTCAGCATTTCTTCACTTACAGCTAGGCACAGAGACAAAGGCTCTCAACAAAAGCCTGTTATTGATCCTCTTTCTGCTGAATCTAATGCCAGAGCGGGGCCCAGAAAGCCAATTTGTAGAGCAAACAAAGATTTTCCAGTTAGGCTGTCTTAAAATATTACAATCACTGACTTAGAGAAAACAATCCAACATTACCACATTTCTTCCAGCAAATACAGATTCTGCTGTTTGAACCCTGAGTGTCAGTTTCCATGTGGATGGTGCTAATCTTAGTCAGGTTTTGTTTACCTTAGTGTCAAACTTTAACTATGTACAATTACTGTGAGATAATCGAGCTAACACTAACGTTGGACGCCATCAGGACCATCAAAGTTCAATTTTTTCTCCCCAGAAAATCAAACTTTCTTCCACCTTTCAATATCCCATGATGCTCTCTGTCAAAGGCCAAATGGGCAAATTAGTGGAAGGAGACGAGGCCTTTGAAGAGGTTTTTGTTCTTGAAGCTCTTCTCTCTCTGACGCCGTCTGATGGTTATTGAGCTGCAGTCGACTCCAGTAATGACCTTCATTTGGGTCGAGGATCGTACTGTGTCTTGATGAACAGCCAATCAGATCCTCAGGTTCAGAGCTGGTGAAATGTTTTTGGATCTACCTCTTGACTTTTTTGTTCCATAACCTTCAGGATCTTCTCATAAATTCTAAATGTCTGTCTTACTGCGTCCAACCTCAGCAGTGATGGTGTTGTGTTGTTAGAGGTCTACAATCTGACCACGTTCAAAGAGAGAACATTTTTTAACCTTTACCATCAGGAGGTCATGGAAATTGACACTGAATCCAAATTTTGTGCAGATTTTGTCTTGTAAAGGCTGAGCTCTTAAACTTTCAATCAGCTGGTGAACAGAATATTTACCTTTAATTGTTGTTTGCAATACATTGCTCATTTATTTTTTTTGTCTCTCTCCTCTTTCTTCTTTTTGTATTTTGAATTTCTACTTGAAACCATTTTAAGATCCAACAGAGCAAAATGAGCAAGAGTGTTTGAAAAGAAGAACAAGTACTTTTTGTTTATTTCAAATTCATTAATTATTCTGTCCATTAAGTTTTTTAGCGCAGTCATTAGGTCACTCAACCAAACAGAAAAAAACAGATCAGCCAAGTGCATATTCTGGATGTTATCTCGCACCCAAGTCAAATATTCATCTATTCAGTAAACTAGACATGTCAGGGAAGGGGGGAAGTAGGACACAATCGCGGACCACTAAGAATGAGGGGTTCTAAAAGCTATCCCAAAGGGATAGCCACTAAGATCTCTAGGATCACAAGGATGGGACAAAGGGGAAAATAAGGAAGGAAACCACCACTGCCAAGCAGCTGAACAGAAACAAAGCAGGATACCCTCCTGAGAAAGAAAATGCTAAAGGTAGCCAGAAGAAGGCTAACGGAAGGAGCTGGGCTAGAAGCTGCCCAGAGGCTACCCAAACAGGGTAGGAGCTTCTTTTGTTGCCAAGCCAGGCGCTGGGAACAAGCTAGGTGCTTGGGTAAACTAGAATCAGTGGGAATCACTAGAAAGCACTGAAAACTCTGAGAGACTCAGGCACACAAGGAACAGCAGAAGCACAAGCAGCCTCTCACTGGCTCTGAAGGTGAGTCAATGAGTCAGCACTGAGAGCTGGAGCTGAGGAGTATATGTAAGCTTCCCCCAGCTGCACCAAATCAGGGCAATCAGGCAACACACACACACACACACACACACACACACACACACACCTGGTCCTGCTCCCTGATGATCACCTCACCAGAGTCAGGGCAGCAAAACAGAATCTCCCCTTACAGACAATGGGCCTCATTCACAAAACGTTCGTACCCACAAATTTGTGCCTAAATCATGCGTACGAACGTTCGACGCACAAATCTGTGATTCATTAAAGTTTTCTTACCTGAATTTCTTCTTACTTTGCGGACAAATGTAGAACCTCCTCAGACCATATGTACGCACAAACAATGACGATCAGACTCCTAAAAAAAACAACATTTTAAAACTACTTTCAGTAAAAGAAAAAAGCCTTAAATAGAATTCATTAACTGTGCATTGGCTAAATTTATTAAATAACCATGAAACTGACACATTTTCATCTTCATCATGCTTATAATATTGAATCTTAAATGAAATGCTTAGTTTAACTTAAAAATATAATCATGTGTATATCAGAATGTCACATTATTTTATGTTGATTAAATCGTCGACTGTTCTGACAAACAGTTTCATAAAGTTGTGCAAACTGAATGAAGACGTGAAATAATTTGCTTCTTTTTATGACTTTGAACATTTTCTGAGCAAATGACACACACACAGCTCAGCTGTTCACTCAGATTTATTTACCTGTTTGTAAAAATATCCAGCAGCTGTTTTAATGTGTCATTTATGTTACGGATACACGGTACGATCTCCCTCACAGCAGCAGGAGAATCAGCTGATCATTTATCATCTCACAGGTCAGGACGAGCGTCTGCAGATGAGTCTCCGGTGAAACACCGAGAGAACGAGCTGTGAGGTTGACGCTGACAACACGGACGTAAAGGAGGACTGCTCCTCCTTCTGAACCTCTGAACAGATGTCCTTATATGGATGAATTGGGGCGTGATTTATGTTAATTTTGAATGATTCTGATTCACTAATATACGCACGGTGGTGCGAACAAAACCGGCTGGTGCGCACGTGTCATGAATCTGACGGTGATTTTGCGGATTTTCTCATTTCGTGCGGGGAGTAAGAACATTTCTACGCATTTATTTGTGAATGAGGCCCAATGAGTCGGTCACACAGGCAGCCACTCAATCACCCCATCCGTTCAGTCTGTCAGCCATAAAGCTTCCTACATCAATTTTGAGGTCTGCCAGACTCTACGTCAATCACCCAGCAGTAAAAAATCCCAGTCAGCCAGTCAGTCAGAAAAGTCACCCAAATATTTGGCAGATATCCGTCAGTCAACCAAAGCAGCTTTCCTGCCAACACTGCTCCTGGTTCCCAAAGAAATAACGCCAGAGTGGACATGAGGTACGAACAGAAAGAGAGATAAAGACAAACAGAGAGGAGAGGAGATAAGGAGCATGCAGTAATGCAGGGGGAGAGTTTGCGGGTGATTTGGTTTCATTGCATGCATTCATTTAGACATTTATGTGTGTGAGGTAATATGCAGGTGTGCACTAATGTGGAATCACTATTACAATACAGAAAATGAATAAGAGGGACTATCAGAGGTGGTTACTTAGAAAGAGAAGGAAAAGCTAATGGAGTCATAAACACTATTTCATTTTAACAGTGGGCCTGAATTAGCTGAAACGAGAGGCTGTAATGGAAACAGCCAATGGATGACACCGCAACCTTTGATTGCTTTTGTTTACGATGCACGACGCTGCAAAACGAACCTCGTGATAATCACACACAGTGTCTGTGAACACATGAACCTCACAATATACTGATCCTCACTCAATGAAACAGATAAACTCACACACAATTGCACACAATGCATTCTTCTGAAGGAATAAAACCTATGTAATATTAATTTGCTGCACCGTGATGAGAGATGAGGGCTCTAAAATGGCGAGTTTAAAGTCTATTGTAATAGCACTTCCACCAGGGTAAGGCCTTTTGTCTTGTGATTAAGTACACCATAACCGTTCTGGTCGTGTGTGTTTATGTGTGTGTGTGTGTAATGATACAATTATGAAACAGAATGACTCATGAAAACGATTCAGCATTAGATAGAGCAGCCAGGGGACTGAGCACAGAACTGAAGTGGTATAGATTAAAATGTGGCAGAAAGTATTATACACAGAAATAATAAAGAAAAAAAAACATGTACATGACTTTCCTTTTTTGCATGACTTCCCTCTTTTGAGATATTTTTATGCAGGTTTTCTGCATAATTGATTTAAAGCACTCACTCATTCTGTGCCAGTTTTTAGGAGCAGTGTGACAAAAATACAGCACAGCACAGCAGAAACGGGAGCAGAGGATTCAGCAGCAGCAGAAGAAGCCTGGGGATGCATCTTATTACTCACCAGAAATGTGTGTTTACACGTTTTATTAAAGCAGGAACATCCTCTTTCTCTCTTCTGTAACAAGGGAGTGGATGTATGCATTAACAAATAAATGTTGGAGGTCATAAATCTGGTGCACTCTAAGGATGAATGCAATTTTTTATAGGTCAACACGTCAGGTCAGACTTTAGCATGAGTGCAAACACAGACACATCACTATGAAGGATCTGTTTACAAGGCACAGTCTCATCAGAGTCAGCAGATTAGAGAACCTGGAGAGAAAAAAAAGAGGGAAGACACTGTGTTTGTATTATCAACAGCACTTATTGGTGTAATACATGGCAGCACCTGTGGCCATTCAACTTCTTTCTTGTGTTGTAGGTTGCTTTAAACCAGGCATGTCCAAACTAAGGCCCGAGGGTCAATCGTGGCCTGCCGTCTAGTTTCATGTGGCCCCCAGGTCTCATCTTACTATGCATTAATTTTGTCACTCAAATTAATCATGTTCTAATTGTGTACATTGACAGTGTCTACAAGGTACTTGAAAAAACCTTAATATATCTGGTAACATCTCACAAATATTTGGACTGTGTGTAGGCTACTTTAGAAAGCTAAAACTTTTTAAGATAAGACATTTTCTTCCACTCTCAGCACTTCTCACCTTGTACAAAACTTTGTTTGAACCTCATTTGAATCACTGTAATATCATATGGTGCAACACATTTCACACTCACCTAAAAAAGCTGGAGAATCTCCAAAAGAAGGTCATACGTGCAATAACATGGTCTGAGTTCAACTCCCCCTCCAGAATACTTTTCAAACGCCACAATCTTCTGCGTCTAACAGAACACAACTATCTGCAAAATGCTTGCATAATGTATCAAACTGGGCACAAAATGAACAATAAACTGTGTGAACTCATTCCAATCTCTTTACCCACACACACCCATGCTACCAGTAACAAACATCTTATCACTGGAAAGAAGCGTAGACTGAAACGCTCCAGCCTTAGTATTGTCTGCAGAGGGCCTCAGATCTGGAATGAGCTTGATAATGAGTTAAAAAACGTCACATTGCATCTCTGTCTTCAAGAAAAACTAAAACAGTTACTATTGTCTAAGTATCTCTGATTTACTGGTTATAACACTGCATCCACAAACAATATCAGGGTCGTCTGCTACTTTTTTTTTTTTTTTTTTTTTCTTTCCGTCTGTATTTGTGTTGTTGTTTTACTTGTGTGCTCCTGCTTTATTTGTGGGAAAATGGGCCCCTGTTACAAGCTTTAAATAGCTTCTTTGGGGTCACCCTTTCCACACAGCCACTGTAAAATCTGTTGTACATATGTATATGTATGTGTATGTGTATATGTATATGTATATGTATGCATGTGTGTGTATCAGTGTTAGCCAATGTTGATGTGTGTGAATAAACGAAACTAAACTAAAAGCTCAATGTAATCTGCAAAAACTCAACAACTCTTACAGCTGGTATGGTTCATTGCATTTGATATAATGCAAAAAATTTGCATTCAAGTAATGATATGGTGAAGAAAAGACAAAAGTTGATGCACAAAATGGTTCAGAATGCAGGATCAGAAATATTTGGTGTAAAAAAAAATGTTTTTATACTGTATATATAGCACTTTTCATATATAAAAATGTAGTACGGATGTAAAAGAAAAAAAAAAGAAAAAAAGAAAAAAACCTCCTTATCTGTGTTAAGACATGGAAAATTACTATATGGAAATCATTGTTCATCTCCTCAATCATCATATTTTTAGCTCATTCAGAGGCATTAACATTCATTCTGGTCTCTTTCATAATCACTAAATAACTCCTGGCATGAGCCATAACATCAGGAATTATTAGACACACATGGAGAAAATCAAACACAAAGCAAGAACCTTAGAACTATGTTATCACATCAGGTTGTGATGGGTCCATTCATTTAAACGAATTTCTTTAGATACTAGAAGTAAAATGATCATTTCATAAGTGGATTATTATTTTATTTTCATTTCTAAAGAGCCGTTCAGCTCACAGGATCAGTGAGTCTCACACTCTACATTTGATCTGACATTGAAAACTCTTCCACTGCTGAGCTGAAGACTTGGAGTTGAATCTTCAGAGTCAATCAGGCTGCTTGGAGAGACGTCCTGCTTCCAGCTGCTCCCACCACTCTCAGCTTTAGGAGCCAAAATCTTGTCAAAAAACACAGCAAGTCATCCTGACCATCAACTGACTTTGTCCAGTTTTTATTTTGATGTTTGGAAACATTTGTTAGTTTGGAGGCAAACAGCCAGCTTAGTTATTGTGTTGGCTCGAGGGCACAAAGTAGATTTGGTTTAAAAATGCTGCCAATCGTATCACTTCAATCGTGTTAGAAATTCAAATTCGTGGCCATATTTTGTCCAGGGAGGAGGAGAAATTTGAGCAAACACATGCATCTTAACTGCTGGAACTGTAGGTTCTAAATTGAAGCCCAGTTTACACAACAACACTCCTCAGTGTTTCACCCTAAAACACAGAAAATGCACTGTTTTTAGTTTGGTTTAGTTTATGATTTCATCGTGCCATGCACCTAATAGATGCCCAGCCCTTATGGGCTTACATGACACTTAAATAATAAGCAAAAATGAACAATTGGTGCCGTGTTGAGATGCTCTCATCTTTGCTCAATCAGAGAGAAACAATTCAAATTTTAAATATTGTTGCCTGTTGGTTCATCAACCTTACATATTCACTTAGCAATGTATCCATCCATCGATTTTCTATACCGTCTATCCTGCTAATCAGGGTTGCGGGTGGCTGGAGCCTATCCCAGCTGTCATTGGGCGAGACGGGGTACACCCTGGATTGGTCGCCAGTCAATCTCAGGGCTGACATAGAGACAAACAACTATTCACACACACACTCACACCTACAGGCAATTTAGAATAATCTATTAACCTAACGTGGGCATGTTTTTGGTCTGTGGGAGGAAGCTGGAGTACCCGGAGAGAACCCACGCATGCACGGGGAGAACATGCAAACTCCACACAGAAAGGCCAACCATGCCCAAACGGGGATTCAAACCGGCGACCATCTTGCTGTGAGGCTGGAGCGCTACCCGCTGCGCCACCGTGCAGCCCTCTAGACAGCAATTTAGTGAAACAAAAATGAAATTAAACATATGGAGTCCTCTTGCGCAGTTGAAAGGTATTCAGCACAAATTGTGCAAGTTGAAACTCTCTGTGTGTAAACAGAAGTTGGAGTCTTTCTTGATCAGACATCAAAATGCACCCAATACCGATGACGGCGCTGAGCCCGCAGATTACTTCTCCACAGCAGGTACAGAGCATTGACTATATATCATTATACAGTCTATGGTGCAGAGCAGTGATGGTGGTCATCGGAGCCATGTTCTTCTTGTAACAATGCCGCGGCGAGCGTTGAGCGTTGAGCGAATTTGTCATATTTGCACCAGCGTCAAAACTCGAGCATCTAGCGTGACGCGATTTTACTTGTCGCGTGAGTACACTCGCTTTTGGTGGGTACGCGGCGTTAGAGTGGTTTTGTATAATGGGAAGGTACAAGACATACATGGGTCAATGACAAAAAAAGAGTGTCCAAAAATGTTTTTTTTTTTTTTTTTAAGTTCTTTGAAAATGGATAAAAACATATTTCTGAGTGAAGAATTATGTTTTCTAACAGATTTCAGTAGTTGACCAACATTTCAAAGTTTTTAGGTTCATTATCTTTTAGTATTTTTAATTTGAGCACCCAAAAATGTCAGGTGGCGCAACCAAATATATGAAAATATATTTATATGTTCCTGTTATTTTTTCTGTGTGAAATTATTGGCAAGTATCTCTCAAGTGTCTGTAGTGACTCATACATTTTCATTTTGTGTGTTTCATTTGTTTTATTTGTGAATAAGATAAATAATTTGATGTTAAAATAACATTTCACATTATTACATTGGTTGTACCACCTGACATGGAAATTGTTCCAGTCACCAATGAAGTGAAAAAACCTTTTTTATCAGTATTTCAGAGAAATCTACAAACTTTTCCACTTGGTCACAAATGTCATTTGGGCTCCTCTGGCTGATGCAGTTTCCTGTTTCCTGTTTTATTCTCTTCACTTTAAAATAAAAGTCTAATGTTACGGTTGCACCACCCTGACATTTGACAAGGTGAAAATTACGGGACAAAAGTTTTTTANGGATCAGCTTCAAATTTCTCATGTGTATACTACACACAGTGACGATTAAAAGTTATTAAAAGATTGTTATAATCTGCAGGGGCGTGGCCACCAGAGGGCGCCAAAAAAAAAGAAAAATTTACATTCTCCGATTTGTATGAAATTTTTTGGGCACGTTTATCACTCCAAGACCTTCATAAAAATGTAAAATGTTAAAGCAAAACAATAATTTAAAGTTCTGAAATTTTATGTCAAAGTTAGAAGTTTTGCGCTAGCACGGTGCGAACTTTTTCGAACTTGTCCTACAGTTTTTTTCTGATTATCTCCAAATTGGACAGGTGCATACTAGACCCACTGATGATCAAAAGTTATTAAAGAATTGTTATAATATTGATGGGCGTGGCCACTAGGGGCGCCAAAAGTTGACCATTTTTCAGAACCACAAAAACCTGAATAACTTTCTCGTACAAAGTCAGATCCTGACCAAAACTCACACACATGTACACTGTCCCAGCCTGAGTGCAGCCATATAGCATTCATTCACGTGAAGTAAAGCGCCCCCTATTGGCAACAGGAAATCAAGTGTTTTATGCTGTGACCCATAGCTCCTCCCCCTTTGATCTTTTTTTTAAAACAATTGCACAGAAACATCACAAACATCTTCAAAAAGCACCATATATAAGGTCAAGTTCCTATTTTGAATGATGTGTCTTAAGTGTTGTGTCAAAGTCGACCCAAAATTGACCATTTTCTCACAAACACAAAACCCTTAATAACTTTCTCGTACNATTGTTATAATATTGATGGGCGTGGCCACTAGGGGCGCCAAAAGTTGACCATTTTTCAGAACCACAAAAACCTGAATAACTTTCTCGTACAAAGTCAGATCCTGACCAAAACTCACACACATGTACACTGTCCCAGCCTGAGTGCAGCCATATAGCATTCATTCACGTGAAGTAAAGCGCCCCCTATTGGCAACAGGAAATCAAGTGTTTTATGCTGTGACCCAAAGCTCCTCCCCCTTTGATCTTTTTTTTAAAACAATTGCGCAGAAACATCACAAACATCTTCAAAAAGCACCATATATAAGGTCAAGTTCCTATTTTGAATGATGTGTCTTTAGTGTTGTTTCAAAGTCGACCCAAAATTGACCATTTTCTCACAAACACAAAACCCTTAATAACTTTCTCGTACAAAGTCAGATCCTGACCAAATCACACACACATGTTCACTGTCCCAGCCTGAGTCCAGCCATATAGCATTTATTCATGTGAAGTAAGGCGCCCCCTATTGGCAACAGGAAATCAAGTGTTTATGCTCTGACCCATAGCTCCTCCCCTTTTGATCTTTTTTTTTTAAACAATTGCACAGAAACATCAAACACATCTTCAACAAGCAGCATATATAAGGTCAAGTTCCTATTTTGAATGATGAATCTCAAGTTTAGTGTCAAAGTCTGAAGTCACTTCATGAATCAAGGACTCCTGATAACTCCCTGATTTTTAGCCTAATCTCCTTCAAATTTCATTTAAACTGTCATGATCCATCCATGGACACACCCTCAAACTGAGAGGATAAAACTGTATGTCTTAAAGATTTTTAATAATTCATTTTTTCCAAGTTTTAGGCTGACAAAACTCTGTACCTTGCAAAAATAATCATTTAGTTCCAGCATTAATGGTCATTTGGCTCCGTCTAGTGGCCAGACTTTACTTTTAGGTGGTCTGTGTGAGTTTGGCCACTAGATGGAGTCAAATGACCATTTTTGCTGTGTGATTTCTTTCAGTTCTGACATTGTGACTCTCATTTTTAGAGCAGCAGGAGGCTGTGCAGTGAGCATGCAGCCATTTGATGTTGATATTATATTTGAAATTTCTAAAACATCTTCAACAAGCTCAGTTAATTAGGTCAAGCTTCTGTTTTGAATGATATTTCTCTTGTAAAGTGTCAAAGTCTGAAGTGGTTTCATGAACCAGACTCTCAATAAGCCCCTGATTTTTAGCCTAATCTTCTTCAGATTTCATTCAAACTGTCAAAATCCATCCCTGGACTCACCCTCATACTGAGAGGATTAAACTCTTTGTCTTATGGATTTTTAATCATTTCTTTTTCCAATTTTCAGGCCAATCAAACTCTGCAAGCTGTGAAAATGATCATTTTGCTCCAACAAAAATGGTCATTTAGCTCTATCTAGTGGCCCAACTGAATCTTTGGGTAGTCTGTGTGAGTTTGGCCACCAGATGGAGCCAAATGACCATTTTTGCTGTGTGACCTATTTTCAGTGCANAGGGAGGCTTCTTGAAGAAACATGAGAGCAGACAGAGGAATGTGCTGTGGCCATGCAGCTCTCTGCATGTTGTCATTATTCTATTTCAGCTGAACCCTGAAACACATGAGCAGGGGTCTGCAACCTTTAAGGAGCCATTTTTCTTTATTTCACATGGATCAAGGTCATTCCACAGCCACAAAAATCTTCACTATAAAAGCAATAAAATGTTAAAATTCGACACAGAAGTAAATGTATTTAAAAGTACAGCCACATGCAGCAAAGAACGGCCCTCGCTCCCATGTGGCTGACTGAGAACGATTGCAGCATGTTCAGACATGCACACAGGTCGACGCTTTTTAAAATTAAAGCCGCAAGCGGCGAGGAGCGGGGAGTCGCTCTCGTGCGGTTCTCCGAGCGCAAGCTCGGAGGAGCGCACGTGAGCGAGGGCCCGTGTATCGCCGCTTGCGGCTTTAATTTTAATTATTATTGTTATTATTATTGTTATTATTATTACTATTATAATGATTCATGTTATCTACAGAGCGCTTCTCAAAAACTCAGTTGCTTTACATCAAAAATGTTAAAAGTGCAGGTAAAAACAATTAGTACAATAGAAAACATTAAATAAATGCAGTACAAGGTAAGATGATAACAGTGCATGTAAGAACAATTGCAGTAAACAAAGGAATAATGAGAGGACACTTGGGATATAACTATAATTTAAAGTGTTATAAGGAGTTGAAGGCAGTGCTCAGTTCAGTTTTGTCTTTTTCATGTAGTTTGAGATTTGTTTTAATGGAAAATTCCAGTTGGACAGAAAAAGTAGTCGTCACATCATTGACCCTAAAACAGTTTCAGACTTTTAGAAACAGCTTTGACTGACAGCAGCTTTGTTACAGGTGTTTATCACCTTTCAAGTGTCAAAGAATCCATTTACAGTGCCAGACAAACAAAAGCCACAGGAGCCATGTCATGGCTTCAACCACACTCATGGTTGAAGCCATGATGAATTTGCACGTTGAGCGTCATGTGTGGTGCAGCTGGGCGTAGCCTTGAGGAACTGTAGCGAGAGGGAATTAAGGGAGAAGGTTGGTTTAATTAGTGGCTGCAGNCTTTTAGGTGGTCTGTGTGAGTTTGGCCACTAGATGGAGTCAAATGACCATTTTTGCTGTGTGATTTCTTTCAGTTCTGACATTGTGACTCTCATTTTTAGAGCAGCAGGAGGCTGTGCAGTGAGCATGCAGCCATTTGATGTTGATATTATATTTGAAATTTCTAAAACATCTTCAACAAGCTCAGTTAATTAGGTCAAGCTTCTGTTTTGAATGATATTTCTCTTGTAAAGTGTCAAAGTCTGAAGTGGTTTCATGAACCAGACTCTCAATAAGCCCCTGATTTTTAGCCTAATCTT
The DNA here is from genome assembly GCA_008086565.1 of Thalassoma bifasciatum. NCBI lineage: Eukaryota > Metazoa > Chordata > Actinopteri > Labriformes > Labridae > Thalassoma > Thalassoma bifasciatum. The sequence continues at coordinate 121,235 of RPOG01001831.1, forward strand.
CTTCAGATTTCATTCAAACTGTCAAAATCCATCCCTGGACTCACCCTCATACTGAGAGGATTAAACTCTTTGTCTTATGGATTTTTAATCATTTCTTTTTCCAATTTTCAGGCCAATCAAACTCTGCAAGCTGTGAAAATGATCATTTTGCTCCAACAAAAATGGTCATTTAGCTCTATCTAGTGGCCCAACTGAATCTTTGGGTAGTCTGTGTGAGTTTGGCCACCAGATGGAGCCAAATGACCATTTTTTGCTGTGTGACCTATTTTCAGTGCATAGGGAGGCTTCTTAAAGAAACATGAGAGCAGACAGAGGAATGTGCTGTGGCCATGCAGCTCTCTGCATGTTGTCATTATTCTATTTCAGCTGAACCCTGAAACACATGAGCAGGGGTCTGCAACCTCTAAGGAGCCATTTTTCTTTATTTCACATGGATCAAGGTCATTCCACAGCCACAAAAATCTTCACTATAAAAGCAATAAAATGTTTAAATTCGACACAGAAGTAAATGTATTTAAAAGTACAGCCACATGCAGCAAAGAACGGCCCTCGCTCCCATGTGGCTGACTGAGAACAATTGCAGCATGTTCAGACATGCACACAGGTCGACACTTTTTAAAATTAAAGCCGCAAGCGGCGAGGAGCGGGGAGTCGCTCTTGTGCGGTTCTCCGAGCGTATGCTCGGAGGAGCGCACATGAGCGAGGGCCCGTGTATCGCCGCTTGCGGCTTTAATTTTATTTTATTAATTATTGTTTGTTTCCGCGCCTTTAAACCCAATTTTCGCCCCTTTCGCTTGAGATAAAGAGCTCGGCTCCATGTCCTACCCCCCCAGACAAGTGCAAAAAATTTATGATTTTGCCACTCAAAAAATGCTAACATGTTGCTAGCATTTAGCATTAGCTTAAAACGGTAGCCCCGCTGCCTACTTTGACTTACAAGTCTGAAATTTTTTGGCTACCTCAATCATGCCTCGACCTTCAAAAAATTCTCTTAGGCAAACTCTGAATTTTGCACAGCAAGTTCGGAAATTTGTCCCCAAAATCTGAATTTGACGATTTTTAGGGTACGTATTTGAACGAACTTGTCCTAGGGTTTTTGTCGGATCAGCTTCAAATTTCTCATGTGTATACTACACACAGTGACGATTAAAAGTTATTAAAAGAGTTTTAATAACTTCTGGGGCGTGGCCACCAGAGGGCGCCAAAAAAAAAGAAAAATTTACATTCTCCGATTTGTATGAAATTTTTTGGGCACGATTATCACTCCAAGACCTTCATAAAAATGTAAAATGTTAAGGCAAAATAATAATTTAAAGTTCCGAAATTTTACGTCAAAGTTGGAATTTTTGCGCTAGCACGGTGCGAACTTTTTTGAACTTGTCCTACAGTTTTTTTCCGATTATCTCCAAATTGGACAGGTGCATACTAGACCCACTGATGATCAAAAGTTGTTCAAAGATTGTTATAATATTGATGGGCGTGGCCACTAGGGGCGCCAAAAGTTGACCATTTTTCAGAACCACAAAAACCTTAATAACTTTCTCATACAAAGTCAGATCCTGACCAAACCTCTCACACATGTTCACTGTCCAAGCCCGAGTACAGCCATATGGCTTTTATTCACGTAAAGTAAGGCGCCCCCTATTGGCAACAGGAAATCAAGTGTTTTACTCTGTGACCCATAGCTCCTCCCCCTTTAATCATTTTTTTGAAAACAATTGCACAGAAACATCAAAAACATCTTCAACAAGCACCATATATAAGGTCAATTTCCTATTTTCAATGATGTGTCTTTAGTGTTGTTTCAAAGTCGACCCAAAATTGACCATTTTCTCACAAACACAAAAACCTTAATAACTTTCTCGTACAAAGTCAGATCCTGACCAAAACTCACACACATGTTCACTGTCCCAGCCTGAGTGCAGCCATATGGCTTTTATTCACGCAAAGTAAGGCGCCCCCTATTGGCAACAGGAAATCAAGTGTTTTATGCTGTGACCCATAGCTCCTCCCCCTTTGATCTTTTTTTGAAAACAATTGCACAGAA